>JAECUM010055416.1:0-20139 GCA_016617855.1 Megalonaias nervosa | reverse complement strand
TGTGTGTGTGTGTGTGTGTGTGTGTGTGTGTGTGTGTGTGTGTGTGTGTGATTTAGATTTTTAACGTAGCTTTTTCAGTCATATCGCTACGATATCTGCAGTGTGAAAGATTATAGTGATGTCTAGCACGGGGGCATCATGCCGCAGACATGTAGCATGATGTCCCACCCAGTCACATTAGCCTGACACCAGGCCGACCAGTCCTAACACTAACCTCTTAATGCTGAGCGTCAAGCGAGGCAGGTGTTAGTACCATTTTTTGAAGTCTTTGGTATGACTCAGAAGGGGTTCGAACCAGCAACCTCCCGCATCCGAGGCGGACGCTCTAACCACTTGGCCACGGGAGCGGTCTATTGAATGTGCTGATCTACCAGTAGTTGTGAATGTGCTAATGTATCAATAGGTTTGTTAAATTGCGATTATATAATTGATGATGTCTTTGAATGAATTCACAATAATCCTAAAGTCGAATTCTAGTGCAAAATGACAATTTCACTCATTCCATGAATAAGTTAAATAAATGATTCCTCTCAAATTATATATGAACACAACAGTAAATAATTTCCCAGACCGAACTTAAAACAGGACTAAACAGTTGTTTACCTCATCCTATATAAAATAATTTCACTTGACCTAAGACATAAAAATCCCCAGGATGTAGGCTATTTTAAATGGAAAATTCTATCAAGTTTTAAATAAGTTTGCTTCTAGAACATGCTAAGTTTGTAAATAAGGTTAGACCTTGAACTCTAATCGAAGAAAAGATCTTTTAAATATAAGACAAAAGGCAGGTAGGCCAGAACAAGGACAAAGGTGAAGCACACAATATAAATTAAATATTTATAACACTTATAAAATTGTAACCAGTAAGTAAACCTAATTTACTCTATTTAATTGTTGTTGTTTTTTTTGTTTTTGTTTTGCTTTTTTTTGCAAAGATGCTAATTTTGTTCATTGTATTCAAGTAATATCTATCTGATTTTCCTATTTGAAAACGTTTCATTAAAAAACCTAAAGCAGCGAGTTTAGTATACGAAACCATTGTGATAATAAATACACGCTTCACGGGCAATGTGGAACTGTGTAAAAGTTTCAGAAATAATCAATACTGTCTCAGCATTACTGCTTCTTCAATCAATAAAGAAAAACCCATCTGAATTAAACTTTGACAAATGAAAAGGCATGCATGTTGTAAGCTGCCTCTTGTCTTTTGAACTTGAAGTTGGCATTTTGCTTTATATCGACAATTTGAATGGTGTATCCCAAATGCACTCGCAATTCTTCTAAACAGCTCAGTGATAGTGCCAGATAAATATTTCTACGAGTTTCCCGCGCAGCTGCTTCTCCACTGCGAGAGCAAGTCTTCGTAAGAACCTCGCAATAAAATCAGTCAGAGTCTAATATGTTCATAAATTGAAGTGTAAGAAATACTGATTGCACCATGAATGAAACTACATACATGAAAGTTGACTGGGTCTTAACTGCATGTATCTGAAAGTTTACTACGCTTGGAAGTGCATAGACACGGGTTCCTGATGATTTCTTATGGCACGTTTAGGGTTGAGTTTAAATATTATCTATACGTTTGGAAGCAGATGGGGAAGACTTACTGATATTACCCGACACTAGCTTTAATATTAACGAACGCGAGGAGATAAACTAGAACAACACTGACTATTTATCATAACAAACTGATCGGTTAAATTAGTGACCTCGATGATATCAATACTTTGCAGATTTGTACAGAAACTAAGATATGGGTCTATTCAGACTATGTAAGATTTGTACAGCAAGTAAGTTGTGGGTCCATTCAGACCGTGTAAAATTTGTACAGCAGCTAAGATGTGGGTCCATTCAGATGGTGTAAAAGTTGTACTCGATTCTCTGTGAGTCTATTGCCTTATAACAAGGACGAAATAATAAAAAAAAAAACGTAGAGGGAAATGGTCAAATGCCACGTCTCATAATATGCGTAGCAGGTATGAGAGAAGTTTCGCCTTGCAATATCGAATTGTGAATAGTATAAAGGCTATTCAATGGGTGTCTTTTTTTTCTTTATCTTCTTGAATTTCGGACTTGAGTACTCCGTTACAAATTTAGTTGGCTCTAACATAGTTTTGTGCCACAGCAAATTTCGGTTCTTTCATTTGACTATTTTCTTCAATTTTACTGTAGTCAAAGTAGAGAACACAAACTGACTCATCATGTTACCAACACCCTAGTCAAACAAGACTTAGATATATTGTATCTTACTATTTATGAAACGTTTTTGAGGCGTTTTTGAAAAATAATATAATTATATATAGACAGCCGATGAACCTACATAAAAAGCTTATTGGATTTCAACATATTGCTCTAAAACTGTTGAAATGGCGATAAAGATTTGTGAGAAAACCATGAATAGGCCATATTATGAATTAGTTAGAAAGGAAGGTAAAACTTACCTTACAACAATCTGAATTTCCAGATCTTTGGAAGGTCTTGTCATTTAAATCCGACTGAACGCCAAATTATGCCTTACTTTCCATGACTCTAAGCATTACATTCAAAACGATTTGTCCTCACCAATTTCTGCCACTTTTACTGTTCTTGTCTTACACTCTATAGCAAAAGTATTTGTTACATATAGCAAATTGCTCGAAAAAGATAATTTTCGCTGGATAACACTTGAAACTAGTTCTAGTTGAACAATTTGGTAACCAGGGAGTTCAGTCCGATTGCCAGAGCTGTCAGTTGTGTTAGTTTCATCAATCAATCTTGCCTCCATCCAAGTAAATATCCCAAAGCTGCACGTTCTCGGTGCTGTCATATCAAATTGTCATGATTGATTTTTGTCAAAACAGAAATATAAAATTAGGTCGATCATAAAACCATGTTCAGCATGATACCATTCATTTGATCAATCGACTGTGTTGCTCTTGTCCATTTTATTCGCTAGAACAGAGACCATAAGTGTGCCCTGAATTAGATCTATGAGACGAATTTACTTTTTAATCCAACAAATAACAAGACACTGAACAATATAAACAGAAAGTAGGGACATATTACAACCAAGCTGCAGGACTTATCAATAATCGTAGCGGGAAGTTTATAATATTTCATCTGTTGAAGGAAGTTAAATTCTAATTACAGTTCGGATCAGGTAATGGATAACAAAGTCACAACAATAGGAAGAAATAACAATCGTCAAACATAATCCGAGTTATAAAGAGTATATCCTGCCATGTTCACAATTAGTTCTAGATTTCGGATGCTGTAACACAGCTAGGTAAACACGTGCATTTTTAAACTTTCTAAATTTCTTGTTTGACAATGTGAAATTAAAATTATCAGGCGCGCAGACGAGATTCTAAAATCAGCTTTACGTAGGAGTTATCTCTTTCAGTATCGACCTGTAATATTCACTTTAACATTGGTATATCTACTCTGCAAAAGTAAAAATATATTAAACTCCTAAGCACACGAATTTCAAGTGCAATTGTTTCTGTCTATTAATCTGTTAGGTTTACCTGCAAACTCAAATTGCTATATTGCGGGTTTCGTTGACTTCTGAATTTTAATTTTAATTCAGAGTCAGCAGAACCCGAAGTTCATTTTGTAGGCAAACCTATGAGATTAACAGGTATGCAAATTCCTCAAAAGTTTCGGAAATTATCGAACAGTAAACAATAAATAAACATCCTAACCAATATGCTAGAACTGCAGATACACATAACTCTTAACTTTTGGGGTGAATAACCCACGTTCAGGAGTCGGGGTTTTCTTTCTTACCCAACGATTATACACACTGTGCTATCGCCTTAATGAGTGCAAAATGGTTGTGTAAGCTGCTGTCGTGGTTTATATGTGCTGTTATCAGTAACAACGTGTTCGTATGAGCAGTCTTAAAGGCTAATATTCAGCTTGTAAGATTTGGGTGCATAAGCAACATGTGTACTTTTGGCCTCGTAACAAGTGGACCGCTTCGGATGCAGGAGGTCGTGGATTTGAAAACGGGCCGAGTCATACCAAAGACTCATAAAAATGGTACTAACAGCTTCCTTGCTTGGCGCTCAGCATTAACAGGTTAGTGTTAGGATTGGTCGTCAGGATAATGTGACTGGGTGGGACATGACGCTAAATGTCTGCGGCATGATACCCCAGTGATAGACATCACTATAAACTGCCACACTGCAGACATCGTAGCGATATGACTGAAAAAACCTACGATAACAATCCAGATCATACAAACACTCACAGTGAGTGCAATTTCTAATCCAGACAACAAAAACAATTACGTCGGGCATGCTGTCGCTGTCTGCTAATGATCTATAAACATATAACATTTTTATGCTGTTACGAAAGGGTTTGTACTTATTCAACACTGTAACTTCTGACGTGCCTCCAGATTGGTTGGTATTGTCGTCTGCGTCATGGAGTTTGTATTACCGTCACTGAACTCAACAGCAACAAAGCATTAATATCAATCAATAAATGAGGGTGAAACTTCTGGTGGAATAAGGAAAGAAAAATGTGGTTAGTCATTACTGTCGTTTCAACGGTCTACTTCATCTGATTTTGTTGGTTGGTAAAAATTGCATATTATTTTCATTATCAAAGCGTAAGTCACTTAGATACTTAACTCATTTAAACACAAGAGTAATGTGCTGCATTTGACTGAAAAGTGGCATTCAGTATACCCGATTAATTCTTAGAGACCTTTGATATCAATCTGTAAATGGGATAAAATGGTGAAAATAATAGAACTCTTCCGAGGATAGCTAGATTTCAATTTGCTACATGTGATAAACCGATTTGTAGACCTGTTGTAGATTCGATACATCAAAAAGAAACATAACTCTACAAAAGCGACGTTTAATTTATAGCATAGCGTTAGGAAGCATGATTTAGAGAGAATTTTGAGGGAGCTTATTTAAAACCCAATAGAGAAAGAAAGAGAAAGTATATCAGGACTAAAGTATAGGAGTCATATGCCGAGGATCCAATCAAAGAGAAGCACAGTTAACTAACCAGCAGAGGAGACGAATTATTCATCGACCAAGAAAAGAAAAGACCAATGGGTATTCATGATCCACATACGTTGAACGGTCGATTCTGAACAGGTAATGAATGTATAAAGGGCCAGTCGGGCCCCGCGCATACAGGGGCCCCCGGCACGTTATATATATATATATATATATATATATATATATATATATATATATATATATATATATATATATATGTTGAGAGAAAGTAATTTTAAAGCGATGGAAGATAGTTTTAAGTTCAACATCATGTAAAACGTGTTAAAAAGTTTATTAACATATACCGTGCTCACACGGGAACCCCTCGCGTGAATCCAGGAGGCTCCTCCAAAATGATTTAAAATCAGGCAAGGCGTTTGCCAAGACCGTTACTAAATATATGGATCCCATAAAGCAGACATGGTCCAAAACGGCCCCGTTTTGTCCCTTTAACATGTCATTTAGCTATATGTGAAGGATATGACAATCAAATGAAAAGAAGTGAAACAATGTGTATACACTAGTATTCTCAAATTTTCCGTAACAGATATATAATAGATATTTGTCCTTTAAAACAGAAAACTGTATATCATTTAGATGTACATCAACGAATAGCCATTTGAAAAGTATCTTACTTCTAACTTATTTAGCAGATTATTTTAAGTGAACCAAGGACGAAGTAAAGTGAGTTTGCATAGAATGCCTTAAACCTTTCTGATAAGAAGGCCTAGACTTGCAGTACTATCTTGCAAATCGACACATGAACGTTTGATTTCTTTTGAGTGTCTGTAAACTGTTTTTTAACACAATGTTTATTTTAAAATTAGGAATCAAAGATGATGATGATTATGATATAATGGAAGAAGGAAAACTTTATGAAGTCTGTCTGATTAAAAGACAGTAACCTGGTCATTGCCTGAATAGCGTGCCTTGCTTTGAGGTACATAAAAGGAAAGTAATAAACCATTTAAATTGACCTTAATTGGAGGCGTTTAAGGATGTAAGGATGGACAAGACGGACACATACACGTTTACTGAAGTCAGTTTATAGACAGTTTGAGGTAAAATACGTGTTGTCATCAGATAAAACAATAATGAGATGATGTTTAGTGGATTTCAAGCAGAGTACCAGAAGTGTAACAAAATCTCCAGTACCTACACATACGAGAAGCTGCGGTGGCTCAGTGGTTAGCGTGCCGGATTAGAGACATCATCAACCCGAGTTGGCTACCGTGGTGTATCCATGGCAAAGCACTTTACTTCAATAGCCTCCGCACTAAATAACCTTCATGTTTTGCTTTGCTGTAAAGCACCAATCCAGACCAAACCAATACGTAATGCATTAGAGTTAAATTGGATCTTCTATTACACATCAATATTTGCCGCCTCTCCACAAGAAAAAGAAATTTCCAGCATTGCTTACTTCATATTTATTTAAGAAAATATCTTCTCGCTTAAATTTGACATATTCTGATGAACTTGGTAATAATCCTTGGCTTACAAGCGACAAATTGAAGAAGTGGCCTGATTGTGTTGATGCTTTTCTTAGCATTCCAGTTCCAGAGCCAATCATCACGAGCTCAAACAGTAGCAATCGAGCCTAGAAATATGTAACGAAACCATGGCTTAAAAGTCAAAACCTTAACATGTGGCACAATTATGAAATATTGCGTGTACCAAGAATGAAAATGCATTTTTCCTATGTCTCCGGGTCTGAAAAACGTGTGTACATGAATTACGTTAAGAAATATGGATTTCTAGATCTTAAGTTTTGTTTGCAGACTGATACCTCTTCCCTTCCACACATTTTCCGTAATCTGACAAAAGCTACACTTGCTTTAGCTATTTGGCGTTGACTTCATCATCGATGTGGACTGCACATAACGGTGTGCTGACGAGATAGATGAACGTGGTCACTGCCAGGAGACTTTAGCCATTTACTATGACATCAAGCTCTAAGTAAGGTTTTCATGGTGCAAGTGAGTGCATCAATCTGTATTCTTGATACTGATTATGAGACTTAAATTGTCACAAGCTTAACATAAATGGTAAATGCATGTTAGACTCAGATTTAGTGTTCAGGGAACAGTCGTCAGAAATTATAGGAGATCAATAACAGTCACTTCCTGTAATTTCATCTTCACCTGAAGTCTCCTCAGATTGAAGAGCTTCCCGTCATTCCGGTATCTGATGTTAATCATGGCATCATAATCATGGAAAACATCAGTAAGCATGGCAGTAAACATCATACTGAAGTGGATTGGGGCCAACACACAGCCTTACTCAACTCCACTGGTGACTGCGATTGGTTCAAATAACTGGCCTTCGACACGAGCAGCATGCCATCTTGGAATTGCCGAACCATCACGGTGAATTTCTCTGGGCAGCCAAATTCAGCCATGATATTTTGACCCTCATGGCCGATTGTGTCAGAGGCTTTTGCCAAGTCAGTGAATGTCGTGTACAGATTGGAGTCTGTTCCTAGCATTTCCCATGGGGGTAACGAGCTGCAAACGCCATGTGTGTGGTCTCTCGTCATTTCCTAAAGCCACATTATCAACCATTGATTGATGTAATGCACAAGATGAATGTGGAGAGGATTTTGCTAGTAATTGACAGAAAGGAGATTCCCCGATTGTGGTCATCGGATTTTCTGTTGCCTTTCCGCTTGTAAAAGTAGACAATAAATGCATCCTTGTAATCATGGGGTATAGTTTCCATGACGCCAGATTGACTCGAAGAGTTCAGTCCGTTTCTGTGCCATGTGCAAGCCTCCGGTTTTGAAAACGTTTGCTGGTATAGTGTCTGCTCCTGATGCTTCGCCATTTCACAACAGGTCGACTGCTTTAATAGTTTCAGTCGGTCGTGAAATATTCGCATGCGGATCTGTATGTGTCAATTTCACAATCGTTATTTGGACATGGTGAAATACTCCAATTCTGATATGTATGTGAAAAATTCAGCAGTCGTTATATTGACATGGTTTTAAAACTCCATCCCGAATTTTATTACACACCCATTTAGTCTTACATGATTAGTCAATCACCTAGATTTGAACTACTTATGTCTCTTCTTTGATGTCTCTTGGACATCGCTTTGATGTCGCTTGGTCGAAATGTTTAGATGAAGTGAATCGAACTTTCATAACTCCCAATTTGGTTTGTATTCATTCATACGTAAAGTTGAATAAAGCAATAGATAAAAGATGGGGTATGAAATACAAAACCGCATTCTTGTTTTGTTCCGACAAGGAGGATGTGATTATGATTTTTAACGTAGCTTTAACAATTTTTCAGTCATATCGCTACGATGTCTGCAGTGTGGCAGTTTATAGTGATGTCTAGCACTGGGGCATCATGCCGCAGACATGTAGCATGATGTCCCACCCAGTCACATTATCCTGACACCAGGCCGACCAGTCCTAACACTAACCTCTTAATGCTGAGAGCCAAGCGAGGCAGCTGTTAGTACCATTTTTGTAAGTCTTTGGTATCACTCGACCGGGGATCGAACCCACGACCTCCCGCATCCGAGGCGGACGCTCTAATCACTAGGCCACCGGAGCGGTCCCGACAAGGAGGAAAGAACACGTTTGTTATGGATAATAAGTACGGATAATACGATTTGATGGAAGGGGGTGGGGGTGAAGGTGGAAATTGGCGAAATTGGCAGTGAAATTGCAAATTGCACTCATTGCAAAATCGACCGTCTTCGAACGTCTCTTTCGATCACGTTTAATGCATCCTGCAGTCAATATTTAATCAACACATCGTAAATTAAGTCCAGAATTAAGTCTCACTTAAATATCAGTCAATCACATTAGTAGATTCTAAACTTAAATTGAAGTGTAGACTTAAATTTTATTGGTGAAATTCAGGGCAGATATTCAAAACTATTCTAAGGTATCAATCTATTGCTTCATCGCTTTAAACTTTTCATGGTTGCAATTATAATAAAAACAAAGCAAGAAAGAAAAATAAACATATGAAGAGAAATGTTAAATTTTAAACTCCCTTGTTTCCCTTATTTAAAATATACTTGCTGATTAAATTTTAGCAATACTAAAATTATGTTCAGTAGACGTTTGAAATGTTTTATCCTTTCTCTCTCTCTCTCTCTCTCTCTCTCTCTCTCTCTCTCTCTCTCTCTCTCTCGTTGTTGTTCATTTTCGTTCATTTTGAGGCTAATGTCATTGTTCACGTTTTTGTTGATATTCGTTTCGGACCTTTGGTCACCGCAGCTGAGGTAAAGCGACTCTTGTTACTAGTTATTATTATTGTTATTATTATTATTATTATTATTATTATTATTATTATTATTATTATTATATCTTTGATAATGATAAAAATATCTAATGCAAACGATGTAAGCAAGGTGCTGTACCTAAAAAAAATACTTGTTCTGACTTTTATGACTGGTAACGTTGAAACAAAAAGAAAACAACAACAATAACAAAAAGCAAACACAAAAGAAACTTTATGAATCGAGCGTTGTTCTTTATTGTATTAACATTGTTTGGTTGCTTTGGAGATGACTGTTTGGCTTGTTTAGTGTCCTCCAGCAGGATCTGAATTGGACATGGTTTTTAGCCTCCAAACAGGACACTTTAAATGGTATATCGTAATCAAACGAGCACCTTATTTTATCGCGACTCTTTCTTCTTCTTCTTCTTCTTCTTCTTCTTCTTATTATTATTATTATTATTATCATTATTATTATCATTATTATTATTATTATTATTATTATTATTATTATTATCGAGCAATATAATGGTCAAAGAAATTAGTAAAACACTGCTATTGTTTTCGTAATTTTAATTAGCAATCTTGGTAATTGAATTAACATGTTGTTCTGATGACTTGAATTTATTTTCAAATATGTCACTCTGCCACGGGGTGAAATGTTTATTTTCTTTTCACGAGAATTCAGATTTAAAGGAAAATGGATGAACTCACATAACATTTCAATCAACGAACATAAAGTAACACTTTTTCCCAAACGTATCCACTTTGTCTCAGAAAGTCGTTCCTTCATTGTGATGATGTAACTGTGTTGCTTGTATTTAGTTTACAATGTCTATTCTACCAAAACTGAGAAAACAAAAATACAAGTGATTTTTAATTTGTGGGAAGACGCAATCATTGAATTCGGTTCTGTGGGTTAACATTACATCTGTCATTAAAATAATGCATACAAAGGAAACATTGTATTCCATGACGATCTCCAAAATTTTGTTTTAAAAAGCAAATGTGGAATTCCTAAACAATGCGTTTTGAAGCCCCGCAAAACCCTTAATTTTCTTACTTCTGACCATCAGAACATGAAATCGTCTAATCGCCTACACTAGCTATCCATTCGATCCAGAATTAAACACAAAATTTGTTCTCTGTGCTACGTTTCACTGACGGGCTCCAGTCCAACATACCTATCCGACCTCACCCATGTGTACACACCAGCAAGATAATTACGCTCCTCTTCTGACACTCGTGTTCTCATTATTCCCACTATGAAAATGAAATCATATGGACAATGTTCTTTTGCATACCAGGGCCCAGCAACGTGGAACGAATTGCCCACTGAACTTAGACACAAAGACACAGTGATCTCATTCAAGAGCGCTCTTAAAACTCACCTATTTCAACTGCAAGAACAGACTTAAAGACCTAATAATTTTTCCTTACCTTAAATATTTACAGCATGTTTTCTGTTTTCTAATTTCGTGCTGTTTGTTTTTATTTTTGTAATCATATCATTATATATGTTTTTTAAATGTTGTCAAATGTTGTAAAGCGCTTAGAGTTTCTAAAGATTAGGCGCTATACAAAGTCCTCATTATTATTATTATTATTATTATTATTATTATTATTATTATTATTATTATTATTATTATAATTCTCGGTAAGTCACAAAAATATTGTTACGAGTTTACCATCTTATGCAGAGTATTAGTGACATTGTGTTATCGCATTCTTTAGTGTATTTAACTAAGGTCTGGCAAGGAAATGCATGTATCTGCTAATCATGAGCACTTGAAAGTTTGAATTGACAACTGATGTCCATAAATATAGATTTTTTGTATTTAATAATATATCACAGATGCCTACTTGTTGAAAAGCATTTGTCACTAGCTTGCAGCAATATGCCTGGCTATTAACTTGTTACCATTATGAAGAAATACGAAATTCTTGCCTGATAGATGACTTTCTGATACTGTGTAAAATATACTGTTGTACACATGCATTAAGTGCAGAATAACTTTTTATCAAATTAAATTATTTCGCTCAACCAAGCCTTTTGATTTGTACCACCGTATCAATTATCTGATATTAATCGAACGAGCAAGGCACAACAACGAGTATTACTTTGTTGAACCTTGTAATACATGCATTATTATTACCTGTTTCACTAAACAGTTAAAAAGGGACAGTTATAAAACTGCAATGGATACTCTGTGTTTTGCATATAAGACATTTATTTCCAAATAATGAACACACTAAGTGACATAAAGTTCATTAAAAGATGACACAACATGGCGTGGAGGATTTAACCAGCTGTGATGATAGAAGGGGCGGGGTGAGGGAGGGGACGGGGATTTATTCTTGCCCAAGTCCTTCTTCCTCTAATTCAGTGGATAATTGTTTTTAATGTTTGTTGTTGTTTTGCGTGTTATTTTGTACTTCGTGGTAAATTATTTCATACGATCCAATCAAAATCTAAACAAGATTTAATAAGTTGTACATTCTTCGTCCAGGAAGAACCACATCTTTAAAATACTTTGTTGAACTTATAATAAGATACGAGGTATATCAGAACAGTCTTGAATATTTTTAGAACCTTTCGGTTTCTTTGAACCTGTCAATAAATTGAATGCTGATCGGCAGATAAAATAACGTTCTACAAAATGATCTGCAGCTCTACGTACGGCATGCTAGACAGCTGCAGATATGTGCATGTGTGACGTAACATACGTAGATTACAATGATTTAAAGTGTTCGGAGAAAGAGAAACAATTTTATGACTGAGCAATGAGAATACAGATTCTGCTGTTCTTATGGTACTGATTGATAGTTTACAAATGCAATTCTCTGTCATATCTTACAATACAGAGGTGGTTTCATCATTTATAAAATAGTCTTGAATCAGTGGAGGGCGATCCACTTTCTGGACGACTGTTATCGGCGATTGGTGACCAGGAAGGAGCCGCTCAGTAGGAGGTAGTTGATGAACATGCTGGAAGATATTTCTATTATCACAGGCATTAATTCGTCAGAAATGTATTATACTGAAGAATCTTTTAAGGCTCCGAAAGGTTTGAGTAAGTTGGGTCCCGAATTTGTTGACTACTGATAAAAAAAAACTGACTCGGGTTGAAATCTACAAACAGCTACATGTCAAATATGAAAAGAATAACTTGACCCATTTTAATGAGATTGACACAGGTATCAAACATTGATTTCCATTTTAGAACACAACTAAAGAGAAAAGAATAAAGTTTGGATCAGAGATAACAAGCAGACGCCACAAGTCGCTCGACGTAGTTGGACTGTCCGAAGAGATGTATACACATGTGTAGAGAAGTACATGGGGAGTATTTTGAGTCAACGCACTGACGTGCTGTTCACTTTGTTGTATACTCAGAACTCTTTATATACCCATCGAATGTATCCCAAATGCAGCCGACTCTTTATTTTTCTTCTTTAAACTATTGCTTATCAAAAATGTTATGTCGTGGTCAGTTAGTTTCATTATCTCTGTTAAGGTCCAGTGATTTAGGAAGATGTAAGATCCATAAGATGTAAAGACAAGGAAAAATGTTTACGATAAATGAAGACTGTGTACATACAATCTCTGTAGTAAATGAAGCCACTGCGGATATCTTAATAAAATCTCTGTCCTAAATGTAGCCTTTGCGACTATCAGCACATAGAATTTTTCAGACATGCTGCCAAATGTCATAAATATGTAGTAATATACCCCACTGTTACAAGAAAAATATGCAGTAATTTACTTGACTCTCGCATGAGAAATTTGCAACAAAATGCATTATTTTTTGCAGGCAAAATATGCAGTGATTTACTTCACTGTTATTTGAGAAAGATTCAAAAATATACTTAATTATTACATAAGAAATATGCAGTATTTATAGGTTACTGTATTTGTATGGCAAAATATGAACGAGTTGTTCTGAAAAATACTGCACGACTTGCAGAGTACAGTATTTTTCGGAAAAAACTATTTCATAATTTCCCATACAAATGCAGAAACCTTTTTATTTTATGTTCATTGTGTTTAACTACCTAAGGCTTAATAATAAAAAGACATTACAAGAAACAATGTAACTGAATTTATGCTTTATTCCAAAATAATTTCACAAACGTAGAATCATCAATAACATTATTCATGAGCACATAGCTCGCTCAGCGACCTTTTACCTCGACATCAGTTTCAAATGGAATTGTCGTATTGGTCTACTTAAAACTGAAATTTTGAGTCATGTAGTGAATGAATTCGCATGGATTTTGTTTCTATGTTCATCCCACTCAATTCTGCTTTCTGATTATGAGGGACTGGATTATTGGTTCAATTCAGTGCAGTGAGAATGGATTTCAGCTGGAAATGTAGGCTACTCGAAATTTCAATACAGCTTCGGTGTATATCAGGTTTTGCAGGACATGTCGGTCGGATTTGAAAAACTAAGAAGTACATTTTGAGGAAATTCAAGATGCATAAATGTAAGTATATTTATTACCATTCTTATTACCAGCTAAAGAAAACATGCTTATGCCCTGTCACGTGCATCTCACTGCTGGAGAAACCCCAGGCATGACCTGTATCATACAGTGCCTTCTCTCATTGCATCAAAATAGTTACACGGGAAAAATTGAAACGCAGTGTGACACTCCATTTACCCAACAGAAATAATACTTTTTCGTCGTCTTGGCTTATTGGCTCTGAGGTTCTTAGTTTCCTACCAAAACCTTCAGTTGCATTTTTTTTTTTATCGAATCTAGTATTTTGACAGACTTGTAAAATGGTACGTCTCTAATAGATATGCGATTGCCCTTGGTCTCAATATGCTTTTCTATGCTATATTCTTTTAGATCCTGGAGAGCACTCATCATAGTCTTAACCATTATAATTGCGAAAATTTGTGAATATTCTCCTAAATAACTGTTTCAATGATCAGAACGGTATTTTCGATTACTGAGTCTCTCACGTTTGTTGCTGACATTGCATTCGTTTGCTTCTTTGAAAGTTTCGTTTCTGACTCAATGAACTCGTCCTCATCGTTAACTTTATCATCTGTACCTTCAAACTGACGAAACAGTTTCTTTAGTTCATTCACAAAAAAATTTAATCAAACAAAACTTAAAGCGTCTGCTACACGAGTGTGCATGGTTTATTTACAAAGTAGTTCCTAATACACTATACTATCTTAAGTCACACGTTTCGTGAACGTGCGTGCAATATGAAGGTGTTTTGTATCGTAAAATACTGCACTATTCTGATCATGTAAAGTTAATGGAGACAAAAATGAGCATCTAATAATATACTTGCCTGTCACATATTTGTATTGTGATTGCAAAATGCCGTACATAATTCTTGTTTGGTTCCGTGATTGTCTGTGAACGCGTGTTCTCGAAAAAGTCATGTTCACATTCATTAAACGCATTTTATATTTCGTGTCATATCATACTATTTCGCGCTACGGAATATTTCATTTATACCAATTCTTCCATCACAGTATGGGGTAAAGACCTACTGTGATTATAAGTTTTCATATTTTTGCAACCGTCATGATTTCATCCCGCTTTGTTATAGAAATATGCAAAATTAATGTTATAATGCAAACGTTACCACAGTAAAGACATTCGAGATTGAATTATCACTTTCACAAAAGGGACGAAAAGCCCTTTCCGTTTATACAAGACGGTTCATATTAAGAACCTTCATTTATAGAACGATATTACTGGTTAAAATTATGTGAGAAGGGGATTAGATGCAAAAGCCCTCCTTCGTATTAGAAGTTAGTGGTATATTAAATAGAAAAGAGATAAAGTGCATTCTTTGTTTGGCTTTAGTCACGCCTATTTGTTATTTCACTTAGTGTTAACCATTTTATTTGACCCCGTCAAAAGTGATGTACTATCTCAAAATGGGTGGCAGTTTTACCGCCCTGGAAGAATCAAAGCTTGAAAATTACTTGTTGAATCAATAGTGAAACACATCCAAGAGTTAGTTACCCTATATGTTTCTCCATCAAACCAGCATTTATTTATTAAATTTGAGTAGATAAATTTGATTGACAGTGTTCATTCATGACTTAATGAAACTTGCACAGATCTTGACTGTGAATACGGATGTATTCCGGTTAATTGTTATCGATTCCGTAAATTTTTGTTTGGAGGACTACATCACTTTTGATCTCTACGGCAATATGACTGCTCTAAATCTGCTTTGGTGAAATTGATCCTAAAACCAGTGATGATAGAATAGGAAATGGAAATGATTGCATGCCAGACGAAAAATCTAGCATGATTGTTGTGTGGATGATGCGAAGGGCTAAACGCACCCAGGAAAAATTTCTCTTAAAACTGAACTTATGACTGACGGGGTATATTTTTTGTAACACATCGCTAATTATGAATGACGGAGCATGCTTTTAGCAACATAGAACTAAACATTTCATTAGACCCAAAAAATTTCTTGAAAGGAACACATTACCATAATCTGTGAACATCGAAACACATAGCTTGGCTTTACTGTTGTAACAAATAATAATGTGTGTGTGTGTGTGTGTGTGTGTGTGTGTGTGTGTGTGTGAGAGAGAGAGAGAGAGAGAGAGAGAGAGAGAGAGAGAGAGAGAGAGAGATTCAATCTTCTATTCTTTGTGGAACTAGAAATGTGTTTATAGAGAGATGTTCAATAACAGTACTTGAAAATGAGCTTGATTTAAAAGATAACCAATCTGTGACTTAAGGGCCAAGGTTTGGACGGACAAGAATAACACTGTATGGCCTATATAAATTTTCAATAATGTTTCCACATATATTGGCAAAGACAATTAAAAGTCTTTTGATGGAAAAACTGACCCATGAGGTAAAAAGGAACGTGTGTGTGTGTGTGTGTGTGTGTGTGTGTGTGTGTGTTGACAGACTTCAAAATCATAATTTTATCTGACTCGACGAAATTCTGTTATTTCTCAGACAAAGTTCTCTATACATAGCATACGCATGTACAAGCGGCTGATTAGAAAGTAAAACGAATTTTCATCCGATGATCGATAGTAACACGTGTACTTGAATGTGTACAAGCATCATGAATACTCTTCAATTCAAAGAGCACTAAAATCAAGATTCCATTTTGGTATTATCACATTATCCTGGACATTTTGGAACAAGCATTATATAAAGATTTTACAACCCGTTTTATACTTTAGTACAAATACTGTAACTTTTCCAATTGTATATAAATGATTTTATTAGCATAAACAATTCTTTGAACTCCACCACACAGCAAACTGTGTAACCAGATAAAAATGGATGTTGTTGCAGATAATAGTCATGAAGTTGATTATTGGTGGGTATATGGATAACTGTCCAAAAATATTGAATATATCATGCTCTTTTTTTCTCTTGGCAAAATGTTGCCAAGGATTATATGTAACTATTTGCCTTTCATAAATATAGCATCAGCTTGTAGATGAAACTAACTGGAATGGCTTTGTTTGTCCTATTTGTGCTTCGTCAAAGAATATCGGAACCCGTTCACCCCACTGTAGATATATGAACTTAAAATGATGGATTATAACAGTTATGATCCTTGACTGCAAATGTTTACTTTTGATTCAGTTAGGACGGCGATAAATTTTATTGTTGTATTCCTGAACAAATTTCACTGTTATCACAATGTCACTGGTGTAGACTAAAGATTATGGAAAGTCTAAAGCAATAAAGGAAAAGAGTTCAACCTAACGGAAATAAATACAAGAACTTTAAGAGCTTGAACACTATTCTTAAAAACCATATCAAGTGTGTAGAAGATGAGTATCGTTTTGTATGTTTACCTACTTCTACCAAATTAAGACGGAAATATCTCTACGAGATGTATAATATCAACTCTTCAGTAGATTTGCAAATTTATTGTCCACTCAGAAAAAAGTCTTATAACAAATGTTTCAAATTATTTATTTTGCTTTTAAACTAAGAGATAAACTGTTACGAAGTATCAGTATCAACACCTGTACAAGTGTATTATACTGTTTATGGTGCACTGTGTATTATACTGTTTATGGCGCACTGTGTATTATAATGTTTATGGCGCACTGTGTATCATACTGTTTATGGCGCACTGTGTATTATAATGTTTATGGCGCACTGTGTATTATACTCTCTTTATGACATTATATTTTATGGGCAGGAGGCATAAAGCAATGAATAAAGGTTCTGTTCTGTTCTGTTCTGTATATAGGCTCCACACATACCAGGGTTGTATTAGTACCATATGCCAGGGTTGTGTCAGTACTATATGACAGGGCTGTATCAGTACTGATATGCCAAGGATGTATCAGTACTATATGACAGGGCTGTATCAATACCGATATGCTAGGGTTGTATCAGTACTATATGACAGGGCTGTATCAGTACCGATATGCCAGGGTTGTATCAGTGCCATAATACTGTTAATCTGCTACAAACACATTTGCAAGCAATACATACATTCAAATAACCTCTAGTAATTTCTGACAAAGGGCAACTTTGTAATTAAAAAGATGATTCTGCAATTTTACCGTGACGTTTACTTCTGCAAATCTCATTCGATAAGCTAGTAGCACAGGAAAAGTCTAATTGAATCACTCGTTCAGTCTGATATTGTACTGGAGAACTACTCAACACAAGCGAAACTTGCATATCTAGATGTACAGAAAGGCTGTTTAAGAAAATATAGATTACAAGGAATTTTAAGATCATCTCAACCGAAACCAGTTTTCCATTCAAGCGGTAAGCACTGGGTAGGTAGCTTGTTCCTCGTTAAATGTACGGACGTTCAAGACAATTAGGAAACTACTTCAGGGGGATTTTATTATGAGCATATTTTTGTAGAGTGTTTCTAAAATTGATTTACAGTGACAAGGTTGGCTGCAAATATTGCAAGGCACTATTAATTTGTAGTCTTTTTTTTAAAACCGAATAATTAGAACCTGCAAAACTACAAAATGTTTGTGATGTGATTTATGTCATTAATTATCCTCATTACATTTTATACTGGTCTCCAAAGGTCAAGAAAGGTTCGCTAATTGGATTCAGCAACACATAAAAAATACATAGTTGTTTTAAAATAAGGTCAAACTCTGTCAGGCTTTAAAGGACAAACATGATGTTGAAACAATTAGAAGATAAATCTTGTAAGAAAGTAGCTTGGAGAATTTAGATCTGGAATTTCTTTCTTTTTTCGAAAAGTTACTTTAAAACATATATATTTATTTTATTAAATTGTCTATCTTGATTGGATTCGTTGTATTGTGTTGTAAAAGTAATTGAATTAAGTGTGTGTTTGTGTGTGTGTGTGTGTGTGTGTGTGTGTGTGTGAATTAACAGACTTAATACATCGCTTTACTCGCTGGCTGAACATTTGACCTATGGTTTATTTAACAACTGTAATACATGATAGATAGAATTCACATGATTGATCTGGGTTGCAATTTTATCCAGTGGAAACCTATTTCAGCATTTGCTTAATTTAAACTACGAGTACTTTAGTTACATTTTTGAAAGAACGTAATAATTTATCATATTTTCCCAATATGGGATTTGCCATTTTATGCTGAATCAAGATCATAGTGGTATGATCATTAATTGTCATCAATGCTTATCCATCCGTCCTAAGGTTAATTTCGTCGGAGTTTATTAAATAATTATTTAAGTAACTATTTAAGGTCACTTTATTTTGCACTGTCGACCATAAAATCATGAAACGTTATGAATACATGCATCTTGTAAATACCTGATCATCTTAATGAAGAAGTCATAATGTCTTACATTGTATGCCGCAGTGACTTACGCACAACTTTTATTTCGTTCAGTTTTCAATTTACGGCTGTCTTCAGCTTATGCGCGTATGTCTGTTGGTCAGTTCATTATGTTTTCTCTGTTAGAAAACATCTCGATTGTATTTGTTGTTTACAATCAGCAGCCACGTATCAGTGATACATAAATATTGCTATTGAAATATCGTAACAAAATAAAACTCGCAACATTCTTTCGCTTGGATTTAGGATTAGAATGTAATTTTTAAAATTCAAAATCTTCCTTTCCATTCAAATACTGTTCAGATGTGAATCAGAGATCTGTAAGAGTTTGTGAGTTTTTCTGACTGGGTGCAAGGAATGTGAGTTTTTTTTTTTTAATACTTTGGTGACTTTTAAGATGATAGCAAACATCATTTAAAAGAACCCCACACGCAGCAATGTTTTCTTTTGTTTGTTAAATTGCAAAAGGTGAGGCGATGATTGAAGGTCACACACAAAAGAAGTAATCTAAATAATTACATAATGTCAGTTGTCTGTAGAGAAACTTTTTTTTCTTTGGTGTGAGGGATCTGTCCTGCAACTGTTTCATATGAAAATGTCAGTATTTTTGCTAAAGTATGCAAATTTAGGATTATTTTACAAATTTACACAGCATGTGTTCAATTTTAGTGATGGAATAATGTTATGTTAACATATTAATAACAAATGCGCAAATCGGCTTTTGTTTTCTAAGTCTTGCCATCCTTAATTAACTCAAAGTTCTAAATTATGTACATGTGAATCCTTAATTAACTCGAAGTTCTACATTATGTACATGTGAATCCTTAATTAACTCGAAGTTTTACATTATGTACATGTGAATCCTTAATTAACTCGAAGTTCTACATTAAGGACATTAGAATGCACTTTGTAACTAAAATAGAAGACTGGGTTTATACTAATATTACATACGACAATACTTCTCGTAAACTGCTGTATTTGGTGAGTATTCAGTCAAATTATCAAAACCACTAATCGCTTAAAAATGTCTAATCAAAAACCAAAATAAATTCTGCTCAACTGTCGTTTTTAAAACGATTTCTCCCCAAGAACTGTATAGATACA
>JAECUM010055415.1:0-25092 GCA_016617855.1 Megalonaias nervosa | reverse complement strand
TGAACTAAGATCCATCTCAAACAACAAGTTATATTTACCTAAAGAAATTCAGAGTTTTATAAGAAGAGTTTGGATTTTTTCTGGAGCCAAACTATGGAATTCCATACCACCTTATATAAAATCAGCTAACTCCTGCCAAGCTTTTGAAAAAAAGTCTTAATCAACATCTACAGAAACAATCCTTTGTATGATTTTGTTTATTCAGTACTACTACTTTTTGCAACATTGTTATCGTGTACTCACCAATAATGTTTTACGTATGTATGTTTCCTTGTATGTCACAAATATAAAAGAGTTACAAAATTGCTCTTGTTTTTGTGTTTGAGTGTATTAACATTTCGTTGCTTTTGAACATACATGCAATTCATAACAATAAAATCTAGACCTAATAAGTTTCAAAGAAATTTCATGACGCGTTGTTTAAATAAAAGCTGCACGTTTTCATGATTTTTCAGACTGGTATTTAGCTTTGCCACTACTTTCTTAAAACTAACAGGTTTTAACCCTGCACAATTAAAGAAGCAAATAGTCCCAGTGTTTGTCAAGGTGTGCACAGGAGTGAAATAAAATTAGCCCTCAGCCAGAAAGATAATGCAGTTCGGAATGTTCAACGACAAGCATCGATATATCCATACGAACTTATTTGCCCTCTGACTGATATTGTGAACACCGTCATAAAAAGGAATGTTATGAAATAATACGTGTTTACAAGCTCGACTGCGAGCCAAAAGCCCCTAACCCACGTTCACCCCTTCATCTCCTTTTGGAATAAAATTCACACAGAACATATGTAGAAGAACCAGAGGTTATACTTACATTCCATTAACTTAAGGGCAAGCACGATAAAAAAATATCTTTCGTTACAATTATTTTCCTATAAATTATTAATGTTGAGTCCATTAACAGCTTTTGATAATGCCAAAACAAACATCGAGGGAGTAAAGAACTTGTGTTTATTAGAAACAGCAACGGACGTTCTACTTTGTAATCAGTATGAAATATTAGCTGTATAATGTGTTACAAGCCAATGGTGAGTTTACTTGGGATATTTCTTTACACGGAGCCCAAGTTAATGCTGAAAAGTGCAAAAGGTACATAAACGTCGGTTTTTCAATCTGACCGGATTGCCTAAACTGGGTGACTTCTGAGTGTAATGTATATCTATATTTTCTTTCACTCCTGGTTTCATAATTTTATATAATTTTTTTTATAATTCTTGTTCATGGCTGTAATGTGTCATAATATCTTTAGTTCAGTCTGGCCTACGTGACTTGAGTGTAATGTTACATTGGATTTATAAATAGATGTTTACGTATGTGTTGACAAAAATAATCTTAATAATAACATTTAAAATGGCGCCTATGGCGTAGTTTCTCAGTGACTGATAGGATATCGATGTTTCGGGAATAATTCTGTGGCTTCCCATTTGGTTGCGCGAAGTTACGTGAATATGCTTAATTCGACGTAAGATCAATAGTTATGCCGTCACGTGGGGTCTATTGCGAAATACAATCGTAATATACTGTGTATATAAGGGGAAAGTTAAGCAATCAGATTCATTCCGATTTTGGAGTCATTCACACCTACTGTGTTCCTGTTGTAAGTCTGCAGACGTATTTTATGTTTTACTTAGATATTTTACGAGAAGAAATACATTTGTTTGGACCGTTCAGGTTAAATAGAAACTGCTCATTGGATATAATATTTTTCTGGCACTGTTGAAATTTATAAGGAACTTTTCTTTCATTTAGGACTTTCCTATACCGTTATAAGGACTAGCTTGGACTCACTTTATAATACTGAAAGTTCCTCTCCCATTTTTCATTTATAGCTTTGATAATTAAACTCTTTGTTAAGTTTCACAAAACTTGTTGGTTTTGCTTCTTTTCTGTTACTTACGTTTGTCACCATAGAGTCGTAACAAGAAAATTCCGTTTTCTTTATATCACAGAATTGTGTTGAGTAAAATGTTTATGCATTATATATGAACGATAATGTACTTCGATGCCGCGTATAGCGTTGCCCGAGGATGGTCATTTGTAGCAGTATTTATTTTTATTTTTTTAACTCATGACATCGGTTGAGCCATTTCTGCACGCGCAAAGTACCTGCAGTACGACACACGATTACCTCGAGTTCTCTCGCCGCCGATTTTCACCACAATCCGGGCACTTAGAGAGTAAATTCTCGTTGTCTTATCACAATACAACGGTTTTTTTTTTCAGGAAGCTGTCTACTTTATGGGAGCAATTTTCAGCTGTTAAGCTATGTGCAATGCAAAATTGCAGTCTTTCTTGCTATCCTTTTTTGTGATGGAACTGTTTTATAGAATGAATGTTCTGGAACTTATTCCAAATTTTGCAAAGAGTCAGACCTATGTCACATGACGCCATGCTAACAGGTAGAGTATAGTGTGTTTCAAGTTAGCATTTTTGTTATAACTGAACAGATAGAGTGATTTCAATTTGACGTTGCACGCATTAAAAGATGATTTATGATCAAATTCTTATAATTCAGTGAGATTATTTTTGTCGGACACTGATTCATATACGAAATTAGTTATTATAATAATAATCTCGTACAGTAGTTCTGATGAAATGAGTTAATGTGCAACGAAGGCAATTCAAGTGCGCCAATGCGTAATGTATAATATTGTATTCGTACTTAACTGTGTCTAAACTGCTCTGTCCTTATATTTTTAGCTGTTTATGGATGGGCAGTCGTAGAGCTCGATTTAGTTTTATGGTTCCCAGACGCTGGCGTCCATGGTAACGTTGGTTAGGAGGACGGTATTGATTTCCTCGCAGTGAAGGACCAACGCTTCGGGACTAACAGGTCTGTAGGGAATAGGAAGCTCTCGAGGGATCCCTCGGCAAACTGGGAAGAGCGTGGTGGTTCTTTGACCATTTGACAAGAGCTGTGGAGCCGGAAATACGTTGTAATCTCAACTGGATGCCACCGGAGGCAAAGGTTTCTTTTTGAAGCAATATTATTCAAGATCACGACATAAGTAAAACCAATAATTCGATATCACTATCGTAATGAAAATCAATAATGCATACACCCTACTTGTAGATGACACATTCATAGTTCATATCTGTGTATAAATCTATACTTTGACCACCTTTGATGACAAAATCGTTCATTGTTCATAATTGTGTATAAATCCTATACGTTATACCCTTGGTGATAAAATCATACATTGTTTTTATTGTGCATTAATTCTATACAATGATCCTTCATGGTGAGAGATCCATAAATTAATCATACTTGTTTATAAAGTTCCATACGTTGATTCTTGTTTCATTACTCGTTGAAGTTACATGTTCTGGTTAGTTCCATTTAAGAACAATGTCATTTCGTTGTATCAGTTGTTGAACTCGGCACGTATCATTCTGTTAAATCACTTGCTGGACTCTGTGAGCACGAATATGTTGACATAATCATTCATCGTTCACTTTCATTATAAATATCTCATTCAAGATTTTGCTTGTTCTTTTCTCCGCCGTTTCTAGCATGTTGTATCAATTTACCTTCACTTTCACACAAGTAATGCAACCAATGCAAAGCTTTGGCGGACTGTCGATTGCTAACCGAGAGATACTTCAAGTACACTAATCTACTTGCTTTAGGGGTAGTAGAAGCTTCTTTTAAAGGATCGATACCTCCAAGATCCAGGCATAATTGGTGAAATATTTTGACATTTTTTTCTTGAAAGTCAAACTCACACGTCAAAATTAATGTTTACGTGTCACGCTGACCCTGACAGAAGGTACAACGAAATTATCTCTGCAAAAATTTGCACCCTTACAATAATGTATTCCTTATTTATTTATAACATCATAAAAGCATCCATTTCTTCTTTTTTCTCTATAATCTCTTCTATTTCTCGACTTTTATTATTTAAATATATCAGCACCAACACACTGCGTACTTCTACCCTCCTTTCACCTAAAGCCAGTACTTGGCGAACCCAGAATATGTTGTAACTGGAAGCTCTCTGACGAACGGTCATAACAAAATTAAATATATTCTTTTCATAACTGGTCTTCGTCTCTTCACTGTTCCAACAAAGCCCACTCACTCTTTCTCTTTCCTTCTGACAGATTATATTTCCTAAGCCACTTAATGGATTATGTTTATACTCCGTATGTCTCATTATGAAGCAAAGACAATTCATTCTGTGACACATTTGTTTTTCCGTTTGATATCGAGGTCATTGCAACAAGTTTTATAGCATTGCTCTAAATGTGTGCCAGACATGGAGGGTTTTGGCCCCACCCTATATAATTATATTGTCATATCTTCTGTTGAAAGACTGTTTCATAGATGAGAATCGCTGGCCTCTTACTCGAGATGGAGTGTAACTTGACACAAAGAGTTAACTGTAGATTCTTGGGAAATAATGTACTAGTTATTCGAGGGAAATAATGTATTAGTTATTCTAGGGAAATAATGTACTAGTTATTCTAGTGAAACAATGTACTAGTTACTCTTGAGAAAGAATGTACTAGTTATTCTAGGGAAATAATGTACTATTTATTCTAGGGAAACAATGTGCTAGTTATTCTTGAGAAATAATGTGCAAGTTATTCTAGGGAAATAATGTACTATTTATTCTAGGGAAATAATGTACTAGTTATTCTTGAGAAAGACTGTACAATTTATTCTAGGGAAATAATGTACTAGTTATTCTTGAGAAATAATGTATTATTTATTCTAGGGAAATAATGTACTAGCCATTCTTGAAAGGTACATAACTAAGATTGATCACCACATGTTAATAAAATCAGGAAAAAAAAACCCCAGCTTGAAATCATATCCCGAAGTTTCCTTTAAAATATATAATCAATTCTCCTCGCCTGTGCATTGATCTCTTGTCTATTGTGTATGCATTTTCCTTGCTAAAGGCAGGAGTGTCTTTTGTCTGCATGCGCGTGTATCTCTGAGAGAGAGAGAGAGAGAGAGAGAGAGAGAGAGAGAGAGAGAGAGAGAGAGATTACCTAAAACGGTGGTTAACATCGATTGAGAAAGCGGATAATAATCCTTATATGGTCCAAATTTTATCTACGAAGAATAAATGTAAAATGTAAGCATTATGAATTAGAAGTATTGACAAACTATATTACCAAACCTAAAAAGACGTGGGTCACACACGCACCTTTAGTTATATGCTATTAGCATGGTTCCACCAGGCATTGCTGGTTTGCAGTCAATCTCTGATCGCTGTATACAAGAATTCATAAACATCATACAGAGCAATATATGGTTTAGGGATTCATTGGCAATGATAAATCTGGTTACAAAAAAACAATCTGTATTGAAATTCTCTTTGAATTGTGGCTTTAAGACTACATCACACATTTTAATATCAACAACACAAATATACAATCAACAAAATTGTTTCAGTTAAAGAACGGTTGTAAATTTTCCTGCTAGATTTCAGAGTTTCATATACAAATATACAATAATTTCGATCATGTTCGTTTTGAATGAAATTTAAATATTGACGTTAGTAGTCATATTGACAACTAGATCATAGTGATCATTAAAATAGTACACTATTTCTTCTCATACACGAATACATCGAGAAAATTGCAGAAATTTAAATTCATGTTATCTGCATACGTATGTATTAGTGGACCGTTCTGACTGGATCAATTCACCAAAATTGAAAAATTACAAGACTGTCTAGAATATAAAGGCAATAACTAGTTTAATATACCAACCCGCTTGTATTTATATGGTATGGTATGATGCTATTTGAAATCTATTACAAGGTTAAATTTAACTACCAGCGAAGATCCAAGGTCAAAACGAATGGTTAAGAGCTCTGAAAGTAATTCAACCTAAAGGCATTGCGAAACCTCTCCAGAGATTTAATGTGTACCTCATGTTCGCATGCTCTGTTATCTGAATCAATATCAGTTCATACCATTTGATGTCATACTCACTTTGACTCGATTCATTATCTGTTGCGTTTGCTAAGTTTTAAAACCGCAAACGTTTCGATCTGTAGTTACGCAATAGACGCCTATACCAAGTGGCCTCAGCTACTAACGCACTGAAGATATAAGTTATATAAGCTATACATATATATTGACAGTTGAAGTACCCTTCCCTTCGATTACGGCAAAGCATCTAAAATGATGATCGTACCGAAGATATGAGCGCGATTACATTCTCAAACGAATCAGGTTTTGTGATTTTTCAGGGCAAGATTTATAACATTTTATTATCTCTGTTTATTCGATTAAGATTTCAAACAGCACAGTAGTGGGACTATACAAATAAGTAGAGGATGTTTACGAGTGAATAACGAAGATATTTCATCGAGTGGATAAACGTACTTGAGTTTTCCACTCACCAGATGCAACATATTTGTTGTTCGCTCGGAACAAGCACATTTTTTTTTTTTTTTTTATGTTATGCTCAAACGTGTATGTATAACAGACTTAAGCAGCAGATTTCATACGGTATACCACTAGATAATATCAGCCGTTTACAGTTTATTCTCTGCTGCATTTTGCGTATATTCACACCGAAAAATCATTAGCAGCTTAACTATTTTTCCTAAATCGAGGTAAAAAGGTCATAAACAAAGAAATTAAAGGGAAACACCCCCCCCATAAGCACACTGTTAGACTGAACATGGTACTCCTGCTCGCCAAGCGAGTGACAACATGGCGAATGAAATTTCTTGGTCATAATGTTATCGGTGTGTATTGACTGCAGTGAACACGTAATTCAGCAATTCACCCCAGTGAATTATCAAAATTATTTCTGTTGTAAAATCCACTAACTCACGGACCAACATAAAAAAAGAACTGATGTTTGAAAATAACATGACACTAATTTTACCATGTCAGTAAATTTTGATTTTTGCTTGTATGCATTATGGTTTAATGTCACTTAAGCACAAATATTAGATATTACTGACTAAAGGTAAAGTTCTAATCCCCTAGTATTATAGTGCCAGCTATTACCAATTATTAGTTTACAAGCAATTGTGTTCATAGTGTTGACGGTCTAGAAATTCTTTATGTTTTGTGAAATATTAAAGTCCGACTGGTCCAGTAATTTTAGAGAACTGGACATATGGACAAAAATAAAGTTTGTATTTCTCGAAAATTGCTATTTTATTTATAGTATCTTCGCCCATGCGTACACAAATCCTACTATTATAATGTTCACTCTGATCGAGTTTTCTTTCTTTCTGTCCACTAGCACTTATTGATTATAATAATGGATGTACTGGGTCTGCGCAATCGTCAGGATACATAATAACTTTTGAATGATCTTTGTCAAACCTATACTTCACCAAAAACCCTTATGAGATATCAAAATTTAGTATTCTGAACAAGAAAGGTCCATGATGTACCTTGAAATCAACATTACAATATCAATATGTGTTTATTACCTCTTGCGTTAAACAACTATCTAGTTAGTGGCAGAATGTCTGCTAATATATATATATATATATATATATATAGATATATATATATATATATATATATATATATATATATATATATATATATATATATATATATATATACCACATACATTAAAAAATAACATGCATTTAAAGTGTTGGTATAAAGCAATTTGATATACCAATATTATTGATATATCAAATTGTGATCCGCCCATGGCGCAATAATACGAGTATATAAACATTCTCGCGAGCGTCTGCAGTTGATTCTAGATCAATGATCAATTTCCACAAATTAGTCACTAGTGACGTATGAAAATAACGATCAAAAGTATTAATAATCCCGTTTTCTAAATGAATTAATATGGTACACATTTTCATCACAATTCTTTCTGCTTTCTGTTCTCCCCTCCCCTCTCATGCATAACGGACAAACTGCGCAGAAATGTGGAGTGAGAGAGAAAAGGAATTTGGGCTGGTATTGCACACCACAGTATAGGTGAATCATTTATGTGATGATGTTCCAAACTTTTGCTTTGGGAGTAGATTCTCTTATGTTTATGTTCGGTGGCTGTAGCATTGGTCCATTAGTAGTGAATTAGTTGTAAGAAGATAGGATCGGCTAACCGAGACTGAGTCGAAAAATATATTGCACGTGGTGCACTAAGGTTGTGATTGGGGTCGTGTTATTCCAGATGGAAACGTAAACTCCAGACCTGAGTTTTTCGAGTAAACAGGAATGGTCCTGTGATACATGTGTTGTCTTGATGTTAGAGACCTATGTGTAGAGAAGTCTTTCCTGCAGCGATTTCCGAGGATTGTTATAAGAGAGTTTGAACCCGAATAACTTGTCGGAACATTTTCATGTTGGATTCAGCTTGCTTAATTTGTGTTCATTGTTGACATTTAGGTTACTTGTAAACAATTAGTGACTCAAAAATAAAGTTTGGTTTCGGATGTTGAGTGACGGGCTATTAGGAACAAGCCCATTGATTCAGAGTTTTGTCCTAATCATGTTTGGGAATCATTAATCGGGTTGGTGGTTGATTTTGGGGAAAAAGTAATCAATTTTGATTGGACCACAGAAGTGTGACGTTTGTGTCACTCGGGGACGAGTGATCTTTTTGAAGACGGGGGTAATGTAATAAATTTTGGAGGTTCGCATTTGGTTATAGCGCCCCGTTTAAGGAATTCTTAGATTTGTGTGATTTTACTTGTTTGATTATTGGAATTCGGTGCAATGGAAATATTCCGTAGCCCGAAATAATTAGCCAATTATTAGGAGCAAACGTCACGGAGAGAAAGTGTTAGTGAGTTTCCATGATGCCATGGTCAGTGAGTAGCGAATTAGACCCAAACCGCATGACTGTCCCTCTCATAATGTAGTCCTTAATAAAATCTAGTAGTGTACCTTGGTGTTTGTGACTGCAGTGGCAGTATTTACGGTAGGAAACCGGTAAATTACACAATGGAATAAAATGAGAAGGGGCTCTGCAGATACCGTTTATGTCGCCATGGTGGCAAATGTGATGTAGTTGTATTGGTGTAATGTGCCTTGGAACCATGGACTGACTGGCCTAAGGTGGCGTAGTTAAAACAGTTCCCTGTGGTTGGGGATATTTGTAGAGTTTCTACGGCGTGAACTGCTGACGGTACGGAAAGTTGATGAAGGGAAACTATGCAAACGTGCGGTTGATAGATATTTGTCAAGTTAGGAAGTCTGTGGTTTTACATTGATTAGAGTAAAATTTATGTATAGAATGGACACGTCGGGCTTTCTAACTTACAACTGAAGTTGTATAGAAGTCTTTGGAAGTTTGGTGTAAACTTATGACTTCTAGCGGGAATCGCGCCAGGGTTTGACACCGCCCGGTCAAGCAAAGACACCTGGCTTGTAACAATATTTTTGTATAAACCAGGTCTTAAATTATTCCGTATGCATACCAATTTAGTGACCAAAAGTGTAAATGACGTGGCATGTAACAGCCGTAGATGGTCATTGGAATCAAATGTTTTTAAAACTAAAAAGCAACGGAGGACTTTGTTCTTTTACAATATTTTGTTTTTCTGTTACTTAGAGGACTAGAACAGTGTATTTGTCGCAGTTTTTTCAAGTTCTTTTTTATACTTTTAATTTAGAATATCATTCTAGTCTTAAATTTAGAATCCAATACCATCAATGAATGACAATGGAAACTGAGCGTGTGGAAAACAGCAACCATTGTAATTTTTGTTTCTGCTCAAGCAAAACGGTGACGAAATTAGATATTATTTTTCTTAAATCTTAAGAAATGGGTGTGTTATAATAGCATGTTATAGAATTACAAAATTATAATATACTCTGTTTTGCTAATTGGTTTTTCTTTACAAACTTTTATAAACAATGATTTGATTTTATTTATAAATAATTGAAAAACTACTGTTTTACTATTCACGTACAATTTATATTAAGAGTTGCGACTTATCGACTATGATTTTGACACATTAGACATGTGTGTGACACTTTATTTCAATGTTTTCATCTTTGGATATTGCTAATAGGTTAAAAGATAATAAAAAGTAATACATTCTTGTCGTAGCAAACAATCCACTACGGTTTCTTTTCACCCTTGGCCGTCTTTCCTTTTTTCTCATAAACACACGTATACAAAAACACGCGATCAAACAGCCAATTAAACAAGTTTTCATATATCATCGGAAGTGACGTCTTATCGAACAGTATGTGCTTGGAACAGAAAATTTCCATTCCGTGGCAAATTTACTCGGGGCTGCAATGACTGGTTAAGAAAGGTTCTCATATGCATAAGACACTAGGAAAATAGAGCGTAACAGATTTTCCTGCATATCAGAAGACTGTATACCATCCTGGATGACAAATGAAATCTTTGAGATTAATTGTAGCTATCACAGCTGGAAATAAAACATGTCACCGCTGGAGATTTACGTACCTATGTCATAATATTTTTAACAAAATATTTAAATGCTACTCATGTCCTCTAAAACTTCATACAGCTATAAAACTATAACCGATTGTTTTGGTATGATGATGATGATGATGATGATGTTCGTCCTTCGGTCTCGAAGACGACCATGACTTCAGATCTGGGCTGGTCTGTGAGTGCGCAGATGGCTGGTGAGGCCAATCTGTGCTCTGAAGAGTCTAGGGCAATGAGGACAGGGAATTGCCGGGGGCTGGATGGACTGAAGGTCGGCGCTGGCTCTGCTCTTCCTCTGCTGGCGTTTCTGCTTGGCCTCGTTGATCCGGTGCTCTTCATGTTTTGGTATAAAGACTATTGTATAGCATTACCAACTGATTCATTCATAGTACATCATACATGACCGACTGAGCAACAAGCAGAATTGCTTGTGATGATGCCCTCTTAGTATGATTAAAATATTTGGTTCTTAAATTGACCGGGTTAATCAACTGCGAAATGATCAAAGAAAACAAGAACGCATAAATAATATTCCTATGGTTTTCATGGTGTAGTTGCATAATGCATGCAAATAAAACGCCAGGTAAATGATGCCTAGAATGAAAACAATACATAAGAAAAGAAGCAATTCATATTTTCAAGGACTGTATTGTCATTGTTCATCTGGATAGCTTTTGGTCATTTGGATAAATTTGGGGTCACTATCAAATACAATATTTAATAACTAGGTTACTTTCCCGTCCTAAAAAAAGTTCAACAATTTTAAAAATTGAGATGAGCGAGTTTAAAAGAAAGTTTGAACATAATAAAACAAAAAAGGTATTTTAAAATATTTAGATGCCCCCCGTGAGTTTCGAGTTCACGACCTCTTGTTTAAATGATAAATATGGATGTTTTTATTATAAAATGGTCCACTCATAATTTCTTAATATAGTGTGTTTACCTTTTATATTGCTTTCTTTGCCTGAGCTGCTAGCATCTGCTTTGCTTTCGTCCAAACCAACTTTGGAGTGAAAAATAAACCCATGTACTTGTAATAAGGCACACATTCAATACAACTTTCTTTGAAAAACCATACCTCCTTTTGCTTGAGATATCCCCCATTTCTGAAAACAATGATTTTACTTTTATGAGATTGACCATCATACCAGCGTAAAGTATTGCAAAAATATCATCAGCATCTTTCTTACTACATCAAATCGGCTTTTCGTCATAGAGAATCTTTGGTAACTCAAACGAAGGGTGGATAATATATTTAGAGGTAGTAAAATCTTTATAAAATAATGCACCGATTATTGGAAATTATGTATCTATACTCATGATGAACACCATATTTAACTTTAAAATCATGGAGCACATTATATTTACTTGTATTTTGTAATATGGGCCGGTGGCCTAACTGAGTGAGGTATTATTATTATTATTATTATTCTACCTTTTATGTTACAGCAGTATATTTATGATTATATCATTTAAAAAAGTTCTAACGGCATGCAAAGCTCTACAGATATTGTCGATCTAAGCTTGAATTTTATGAAGTAAGATGTAGAACAATCATATCATGTAAATAAGGCTACATTCTGCGCACCTTTGTATTTTTACCTGTATGCTACATGGTCTGGTCAGTTTATCTTGCCACAGTATTAACATAATGAATGTCAGCGTCTACGAAGCCATTATTTTATTTTTGACGTTGATTATGTTCAGGAATCTCAACAAGTAACTCGTTAGCTATATTACCACTGCATATCTGTCATGGACGACACGCATCAGTCGGATTGGTTGTTTGATTGATAAATTGTTTTTTAAGGGTACATCAACACATGCAACTTAATATAGTGTTTTCGGAAGAAACGTCTTATACAAAGACAAACCATGCCTAGTAGGCAGTTGTAGAGATTGGAGGTGGGGGCGGTATGAGTACGTAGGTACAAATGGGCCACTATGGCTAGAGTATGAAACAACGCTCTCCGGCTTTCTTGTATTGGAACCACGATGGACATGGAAAATATTATATTAATAATGTTGATAGATTCCAAACCTCCAAGCCAAGGTTAAACCTAACACGGTGGGTCACTCTGGATACATGTACTCAGACTTACTGACCATCCCCCATACTTACTGACTGAACAAATATATGGTGACTCACCAACACCGACACCTTCAAACTGCAAACAGATGTGTTAAGGAAGGAGACGGAAAGCAGGAGGAAGGAGACGGAACGCAGGAGGTACAGTAATGAAGAGTATAAACTAATTTTTAGACAGAAAATTAACAACCCCTACAAACCAACAGAGAAAAAATGGTCACTAACACACCTAGTGACCATCAAACAGCCAAACGTATTCCAATATAACTATACATATCTAAAGAGGTTGAAAGAGATGGTCACTAGTCTTCATACACACACGCACACACACACACACACGCGCGCCTACATTTTAAAACAAGCCGTCGCACCTATACTATCAAAACACCAGAGGAACGAAGGTGGGTGGGAGTGGGCATATGTTTTCGTTAGCGGTTTTGAAAAGACAAATACAGGCATGGATATATGCGTGGAAATATGTGACACACATCACAAGTTTTGCAATCATGGGCAATATCTTTGTTTCTAGATATCTGAGTGACGCTTAAAGGGCCGCTGATTTAGTAGGTGTTTGTTCAACAAGATCCTTAAAGCCCATCACCCAAAGGTCCTTATTCTACAATTCTCGTTGTACATTCTTTTCTCTCTGAATGTACCATCCTTATCCATATAACTGTCGGTGTCATGGGGTTAATTTTATAGCACGATTTCACTTTACTATGGATACTCAGGATCAAACAGCATTGTAAAATATTGTTCGTTGTATAACTTGAGAACAGACGTCACGATTGGTGAAAAATGACCATTATACAGACAAGCCACGGAACGAAAATTAGTTCAAGCACAATGAATGAGAAGAAAAACACCACCGCAATGAATTCCTATACTTGGAGTGACGGAACTTCAGCATCTGCTGTTGAGACGATCGCTGAGCCAATGACAGCTTTTATTCGCGAGAATATATTTGCTTTCTACGATTTTTATCATCACAGAAATAATTCAGGACAAATTCTAAAAAACAACAATTTTTAAATGGAAGGAAGAGCTAAGACATTTTTACGATGAAGATACATTTTTGCAGCAAAAAAGGAGAGGAAAAGACGAAGAGGTACAACCATGACCACGAACGGTGAATAGAGTGAAATTATTGAGAAAAGAACTTAGGTAGCATGAACCATTTACCTGAAATTTTCGCTGAAGTGAAACAGATGAGGGCGATGATTGAAGCCGCTTTTGAACAAAGGCAAGAGAATGAGACTTTCACCTCCAAGGAATTCCAAAAGCCTCCATGAAGCCAAATCACAAACTACCACTACTACCACTACAAAAAGATGGCTACGGCGGCTGAAATAATCACATTTGCGGTACCCAGACGACGAAATAATGATTACGACAGTTGCAGCTGATGAATTTCATGATTTAATTTTGGTTGACTTTTTCTTAAACCAAAGGCCCTTTTGATGGCCACCCATATCTCTCATAAAAGAAATACTACTTAATACTTTCCGAATCAAATTTTAAAATTCAGCAATGTGTGTGTGTGTGTCCATATCCTAATGATAATAAAAACTACAAACAAATCCAGACATTTTATTTTCGCTTTCGCTTCCGTTTTTATTATTCTCTTGAACTATGAATCACAAGGAAATTTCAAATATTTAAGAAAAGTACAGTTTTTCATGTTAGTGTCATACTTTGAGTATCTTAGAGGGAATGTTTGTAATTTTTTTTTCTTCTTCCTCCTCCTCCTCCTCTTCTAAAATCTCCTTTCTCCTCATTGTTTTCTTCCTCTGCAAACCCTTTTAATTTCTTAGAGGGAATTTGTTAATTTGCTGTTGCTTTTTCCAAGTAGGGTTGAGTTTCCCCGTAGATCTTGTTGTCTTTTTCAATCATTCTGCAACATCTCTGATTAGAAGCGCAATCTTTTATTGCTCTTCCATCTTCACAGGTTGAAACTCTAGTGGAACTGAACTATAGGACCATCTGACGTAGGGCTCTATATCGTTGGGTAGAGAATAAGATACGTTCCGTATCACACAACACCGTCGGGGACGATATTGGAAGAAGTTCATCCTAGAAATTTTTGAAAATAAGATGTCCGATTCATGTTGATTACCATCATCATCATCAGCCCCAAGAAAGTCAGACTCAACCTAATTCAAAAGAAACCTTTGTTCGATAGCCCTTCGTTTTTTGTGTTTAATCAACCAAAACGGTGACTCGCAGAAAATGTCAAACCACCACCTACAAATGTAGAGTGCTCAAGTTCCAAATACCAACAGAGAAGCGACCGCATTTATTGCCGACTTCTTGAAATCTATATTGGATGAATTTATACGACACAATCGAGCTGAAGATCAAATTCGTTTGCGACTTGATATTATCCACGCCTGTTTGTAATCTCCTTTTTGGATTCAATTGATAAAATCAGCTTATTCAACACATTTCGAAATGTGTTGACAAAATTGAACACATAACGATCGAACGACGAATATGACATTACCGACAGAAAAGTAACCGTTCATAAAAGTTTTATCGGTAGTTCAAATCCTAAAAACCAAAAGTAGTATGATGAAGAGCGACAACCCAGTAACATGTGTTTAGTCATTGCTATCATGGTAACAAGGACTCATACAGAGAAAACCTATATACCGCAATGGTAGATATTGGGGAGGAGTATCAGATATTCTCACAGTCAGACAACGAAGAACAACAGATGCTTTTGGAACAAGCAAGGATTTCTGATTAGATCATGTGTGGATCTAATACAATACAGAAAATTTGAATAGCATTAGCCATTCGCTACGTTCAAATTTATCCCTAAATGATGCTTGAAGATCTGCTGTTGAGATGAGTCACTTTCCCATACAAAAATTATATTCAAGTCTATAATAACCAAACTTATTTCCATGTTATCGCTGATATCAAGGGATGTCTGGAATAGTTGCCATGTTAACAAATGTGACCAAGGATTCAAACATTGAGAACAACATGTTTGTGGAGACCGATGACGTTGTTGTTTTGCTTTGAGACTTTGTGTTTCTTGATTGAGAATAACATGATTCTGTCTTGTACTTGCGGTCTGCGATTTGTGTCAAGCGACCGACATCAAATAAAATATTCCCAACCCAGTACATATGCTTATGAAGTTTTCAAGTTGAGTCCACAATGTGGAAAAGATGTTCCTACTAACTGAAAAGATTCGCACGTTTGCCCATGAAAAATGATGTACTACTTGTCATAAGCTCATCAATTTGATCATCAGTTTTACTTCTAGCGATGTGGCTACAGGTAAGATGAATCAAAGAATCACAAGGACAAAAACAAACAAAAAAATGGGCCATCGCGTGGACTTCATCTCTTTTTCTAATTAAAGCCTGCCGAAGACACTTGTGTTCACATTCCTAACTTTTGTGTAAATCATCTAGCTTGTTATGAATACTTTCAATAACTTTTATTTTATAACTGTCAGAACTGTAGAATGTTCCAAAGCTGACGAGAAAGATATTTCATGGATCAAATACTCTATCTGATTTTGCTCATTTGGTCGTGGACACCACCGACGACTGGAACGGAGAAGTGGTCGATCGTTATGCTGTCACCAATACTGTACGATGGTCACTTTTTTTTTTTTTAACTTTTCAGACAGGGAACAAAATTTCCTGAAGTTTTCATTAAAAGATCCAAGATCATTTAGATGAAAGTGGATAAATCACAGTTAAAATATTCCATGATTGACTTGGCTATGCCACTGAGCCACTGAGTAAAACGTTTGAAATGTTTGGAATGACTGAAGCCGCTAAGAGATAATTTCCTCACTTGTTCCAAATCTAAGGAAATCAACGTGTCGTGCTACCTCATTTACCCGATTCACACTATTCAAGCCAAACAGAGGGGAGTCTTCAACATATTGCAACAGGCACACTTTTTTGGACCCTCTCGATTTTCAAGGTGAAATATTGTTGATCTTACATATCCACTGAAGGAAGCTTCTGCCATTGCCAAAGCTTGTGGAATGTGGTACTGAAAAAATTTATGCCCAAGAGCACACCGTCTATATTCAGCCAAGGCTTTCTGTTGGTTACATTACTTATGCCTAACTCATTACAAGTGCATACAGTACGCCCGATGCAGTAAAGAAAAAAGACCCTGTCGATGGTTATCAGTTGAATAAAAAACGATCGTGTTCGAATTTCATGGATGTGTGTGTAAACCAAGTATCAAAGTCATAATTGCAAATATGAAAGTAACTTACAGTATTATGAAGAGAATCCAAAATAATACTGTGTTACGTATCGGCTCGTTCAAAGTAACACAAAGAAAGAGTGACCACAACAAGCTTTGTAAATTTTAACAAAAATAATTTATTTCCTTATAAAACTCGGTGAAAAGGCAAATAGATGAAACAAGACTTACGATTTACGAAGAAGATTCCAAAACTATGTTCTAAAGTTGTGAAAACACACAAGTCCTGTGAATAAACAGTTCTAATTTGATATAATTTGAATCTCGGTTCCGTTCCAAGATGGCGGATGATGACGTCAGACGGAGGCTAACACAAAATGTCCAGAATTTTCACTGTGAATCACAATTTGTATTGTTCTGCTCCAATTTAGAAATAATTTCAACAAATGTCTTTGTCCAAAGCCAGTAGTATTGTTCTCCAGGGAAAATAATTATTTAGAACGTAGATGAAATACAGCTACCACCACTAACAACACACATGTTGTTCCTCGTACGAATGCACAACTCTTTCCAGCACAGGAATACCTTTTCCTTAAGGTATTAGAAACTCTACAAGATCTTATGATGTGACTCTCAACTATGACTGACTACGACTATGACTATCACTATGACTGAACTTTCTTACCGATAACTAAGCATATAAAAGAAACTAATGCGTCGTTTCATGTACACACGCACGGTGCACACGTGTGATTTCGCAATCCATCTAGACATTACGAAAACCTGAACAAGTAACAGCCAATCATTTCCATAGCTACTGCTGAATGTTTACTTGCGACGAATTTACTATCACACAAAGCTCGTGCTTACATGAGTCACATTTACGTTTTAAATAAATACGATGTTTCTAACATACTATTAGACCCATGCAAACATAATCATCATAATAATAATAACTACATTTAATGATGTAAAACTGAAATAAAAATGAAACAAAGAATTAGAAGAATTTAAATTTTAACACACATGTAATTTAACTACAGGGTCGTAACAACTGATAAAAGTTTATGACATTACGTGATTTGTGTAGTCATGTGACTTGGAATGCAAATGGCGAGTTCTAGGTTAAATTTCATCAACGCTGTAGTTTCGTCTGGTCCGTCAACGGATTAAAGATATTACAAATGCTATACTCGCAATTTCAAAGAAAATAAATCACATTCCTTTCAAATTCATGCAGGTAATCTCGATGAAAGATCGTTCAAGTTTGCTAGGCCGGCTAGTAAGGGCTACCCTATGAAGACACCAAATGGTGTCGGCGAATTCCAACTTTTCGACTGGCATTGGACTCTGATCCTACACCCCAACATAAGTGTCCAAATATCAAATATGGGGTTGCAAGGGTCAGGGGAAATTAGGACTACGTGTAAGTGTGTCTGTTGATAATAATTCTTAATGGGATGACCTATCTGACAAGCGTTGTAAAACCCTGTCATCCAAAATTGCTCTACTCAGCAGAATCAAGAAATATTTCCCTACGGAAACTCACAATCTATACTACAAGTCATAAATTCTTCCAACATTGGATTATTGTTCAACTGTATGGGGAAACCGTGTCAGATCTCAGCTTGACAGAATTTATAAACTTCAAAAGCGAGCATCATGCATAATTTTAGATGCACTTATTAATCATCGTTCAAAAACATTGTTTACATAACCAAAATGGCTCACAACATATGAAAGTATAGATTGTCACCAAGCAGTTCTTGTATATAAATGTCTACATGAAGGTGCATCAGAGTATCTTCCAGATTTATTCAGGCCTTCCTCAACACAGTACCAGCTGAGATCAATATCACATTGAAACCTTAAGAACCAAAACTAAGAACAAAGCAAGTTTAAAAGAGCTTCCAATACTTTGGTACAGTTCTGTCGAACAAGTTTTGAGTACATGTAAAATCTGCTGAAAATATTACCGTATTTAAGAAGAGACATCATGTGTATGTATGTGTTTCTAATAAATTATAATAGAATTTAGTATTTGAATATTAAAGATGTTAACAGTAATTACTGCTATCTTTCATATAATGAACATTATTATACTCTTCTTAAGAGGGTCTCAAGGGAGAGTAGTTCTTGACTAAATGAGTTACCCGCTGTAAATAAATTATTATTATCATTATTACTATTATTATTATTGTTATTATTATTATTACAAATCCTATGTAATTTTATCTTCTTATTCTTCCTATTACAGACCCTAGTAACGTAGGCAAAATCTAACTAAAGATAATTAATCTGTACAATTTAGAGCCATGAATAAAAATTACAAGCATTAGATAAAATCACGTACCAGGAGTTACACGGTTTGGAAGCTCCAGGATCGAAATGTAGGAGCATGGGAACATGGAGAAAAACAGATACAGAATTTCGACGTACTCAAGGACAGAAAATCAAATAGATGAAAATGTGTCTGTTGTAACATATGGCTTATTAAATTGCTAAATTTCCCATAGGTCACCCCGAAATTTTGATGGAATACATCGACGTGGAACATATTTGTCAGTACGAAGACCTCATCAAATCCAGAGTTTTTCTACCCGTCAAATTGTACGATCCCTTATTGCCTCATCATTGTAATGGAAAACGAATGCTTCCATCATGTCCTACGTGTGCTGAAATATATATTTAAAACCAACATTACTTTTCAGGTCCATCAAGTAACGCATCGAACAATCGCAAGGAACATGCAGCTCACATCCAGCAGGTGTCGCAACAACTTTCGCAAGGTACATTTCTGGACCAGCACGTATATAGTATGCAAGCCAGACCTTGTGCTGGCGGTTCCATTATTCAAAGCCTAAACCAAAATTACAGCCTTAGATTCATGCAGCACTGAGCACAACTTTACGGAGACTCGATTCCATGTGCGATTCCACTCAGTCACATATCTCGATTTTGTCGAGATATTCATAAGTCTATTTTCGGTGTCAAACATACAGGCACGTTATACCAAAACAGAAACAACACTGATTCACTTTGGCGTAATACTGGTGTTGACAGCAAATTTGTGATACCTGTGATAGCCCCTTCTATGACTGCAGAAATACGTTAGTTGTTTATGGGGTCTAGATTCACATCACCGCTGTAATTTCTCACGCTTACCACAGACTCGTGTGAAGTTGCGGTTCAGATAACTACCCAACAACGTGTCAGCGCACCAAGACACATGTTTGTGGTATTCGAAACTATGGTTCGAACGAACGGCAGGCAGAGCAGTAGTGATATATTTGACCAGTTAGTAGTGTCTGAAGTTTTTTTGCGGTTAAGTGGTCATCAGCAATCCTTCGAAGAAATTTTGAAGATTTCACAAACAATCATGTTGCAAATGTATATCACAAGCTGTGGTTGTACATTGGCAAGGACTAAAACGGTCACACGGGTCAGCGGATTTTCCAATCTAGATGCACTTTTTTGCACGTGTAATTCAGCACCCTCTCCTACTTATGGGCGTGTTTCTGTGATTATCTGATAGGATGCTATTGGTTGGAGGGCATAGGTGGCCGAATTAGTCATGACCGTTGACAGTCAAGAAAGCACGTCTATTGACTAAGTTTAATTTGCTCACGATGATCAAGTTAGTTAAGCATTTCCGATGGGTCTTTATGCACGACGATCTTGCGTCGATGATTCCCAGATCGTGGGAAACCGGCATTGTTAACTTGGATTCGCCAATTAAAGTTGTTGATGATTTACATTGTGCCATTGCCTCGACGACGTCCGTTGTTTTATTCAACGCTGTCGCTGCAAACACGGATGGATGGCTCAGTAAGTGGACATTTTGTTATTGAAGCACTGCATGCCTTCGCGGGAAGTCTGACCCGCAAGCACTTGTTGACTTTGCATTATTACTTAGAAGCTACACTTGAAACTTGTAAAATAATTCTTGTTGCATATTTACGGACGTGAGACCGTAGCGCCCTGACGCGACGTTGATGTGGATATGAGTAGGTTTAGCACCAAAGCCGATTTGACTGAGTTTATCAGCCGGGTTCTTGTTGACATTGACCCATTCGAACTTCTGATTTTCAAAGATCAAACTGGAAAACTGCAAACGTCTTGCGTGGGCATCAACGATATTGGTTTGATGCCACAAGGTGCCAATGCACACACCTGGTTGAGATCACCAAGGACTAGGAAATCAGAGACACTGGCGTGTCGGTGGAATTTATCAAAAACTATATCTTCGTTTACGAGGCTGCAACGAAACAATACGTGAATGCAAAGGTGTCCTCACTAGTACGTGTTGTAACTTCATGTTGAACAATCCAAAATTAACCATCGAAGGAGAGAGAGAGGATAAAAGATGACCACATAACAAGTGGGCGACTTATTTTTGCTGTTGTCTGGGATGGTTTTGATAGACCTAAACCTCACATGTCACATGTTAAAGGTGCATGAGTTTGGTTCTTGTTTATTTATCGTTAGAGGACTTAACCTTCGGTGGAGTGGAATAATAATATTGATAAATGATGATAGACCTTCTGTGATATGTACCATCAGTGGACAATGTTTAAACATCTTTCATACATGCGATATCAATATCATTGATCGCCAGTGATAAAATTTAGCTCTAAGGATTTAATATCTGTTCATACGGGCACTTATCCATCTTCCTATTTTGTATTTAAGATTATATTTATATATAGGTAACGAATTCTAAACAGCCAAGTGATGACGATGTTGCGGCATTTGCATATCAGGTGTTGGATCAGTTGACAGGATATGCTAACATCAATGGCGATATTGTGCCTCTTGTCGACGAATATCTGCTTCAAAGTAGCATTAACCAAATCCCGTATACACTAAAATATAATCTTCTTAATGGCCAAGTAGAAATAGGCCGTTGGGACCACTTTGGTGTAGAAATGCAAACCGAAATTTGTGATGAATCCAAATATACCCTTGTATGAAGAAGACATCTATCGCACTTTATCCGTAGTTCATACATTCCAAAAGGTGTGTAACTAATAGCATACACCCACAGTCTTTACAATGGAATTATATTTTAAATTTCATTTTTAATTTAAATTGATATTTAAAGTTAGATTTATGAACTATGCAGTCTGAGAAAAAAGACGTCTTATTTTTATCTTATATACGTGACTGGAAATGTCCTAGATTCGATTCCTGGATGTGACTGGAAATGTCCTAGATTCGATTCCTGGACGTGACTGGAAATGTCCTAGATTCAAATCCTGGACGTGACTGGAAGTGTCCTAGATTCGAATCCTGGAAACAAGATGCAGTGTCACACTACGCAAATGTTTACGAGGCTTACTTTTAGCACTACCACGACAAAAATAATCCAGACGACGGATTGTGTTGCGTGTCATGCGTTTTATATCGCTTATATGAAAACAGCTAGTCATGGCTGTATCCTCCGTGCTCAAGATGTTTCACGAAAGGTCAGATAGTCAACGTTGGGAGGCAATGTATCTTTGTCAAGCCTTTAATATGCCCATTGATGGACCTCGCGGTTCAAGCAAAACCTAATTTATCAAAATGTTTGATCGAACACAAACTGGTTGTGTCTGCTTGTCCTCCACAACGCATCGCGTTGTGTTGCTAAGAGATGCAATCGGCTTGCATGGACAATCCAATCGATTTCATTAGAAGAATGCACATCTCGTCACCCTAAATGACAAGTTATGGGAAAACGAAGAAGAAACTAAAGTTTGTTTTACACGAAAAAGAGATCATCGCAACGCTAGTATTTACAACACACAAAATTGTTCATAATAAAGCAAAACGTACTGCACGATCAGTCTCAATGTTCACCATGGGCACCAACAGTACATACGGACTTTCGTACGACGACTATGCAAGAGGTTATTGTTTGTAGGGATTTGATTTCAACATCCAGACCAGGGCAGTGACGTGGTACATTTCCACCTTGTAAAATTGGGACAATTCTGTGTTGAAATTCAGTTTGCAGTAGCCCTTGAGAACACGCTGAACGTGGTCTTGTTAGCAGAATTTGACAAAGACTTTGAAATTTAGTTTCATATACATATTATCCTAGGGTATTACACCAAAGACACACGTGAAACACGAAGCATACAAGATCACGAATTGGAAATACATCAGTCATGGATATGAAATCAAAGTGCTGAATTAGGGAAAGAAACAGTGGCACCATGATGGCAAAGACATGAGCTACACGCAGTATTATATTTTGCTAACCACTTATCTAAAAGAATCACGCTCCTGACCGGAGACCATTATTATGGTTTTCCAATCGATTATCCTGCTCAAGTATACCAAAAGAAATGTTTGAAAAAAGTTGAACGATTATCTGGAATTAGTATGGACTCTCATCCAAGAAGAAACAATCTGGAATGAGAGGTATACTTACCTAATAAACCAGTGATAACTTTTATTGACTCCCACAAAGACGAAACTCATCGAAGTTCTCTTAAGCTTACCTGACAAACCAACTTAACGAAAGTCCAGTTTGAAATCATTGCTTAACATTACCTATGAAGTCTGGAACAGAAAAAAAGAAATGCGTACCTGGGAACTTCGTTATCTACTTACACACAGTTTGTACAAAGTTCACTGGAATAAAATATATTAGCATTTGTACTGATTTGAGAATGAAAGAATTGTACAGGAATAGGAGAGACTGTCTTCATCCTCCATCTACGTTGTTTAGTTATGATAGATTAGCGCGGCTTAATAAAACTGTGACATTTATTACTGGTTAGTTTGTGTGTGAGCATTTGACAAATCATGTTTTTGCTATGCTTGAAATCCTCTTTTATTCATGCTTTCTCTCTATATATATCTGGGAATGTCGTTTTTTACGTCTGTGACACTCGTCAAGGATGTTTTCCTTCACGGCCACATATCAAAGGTGGTGCTTTCTATGGGCTTGACATTCATCGTCGACTCGTCCACAAAATTAAAAGAAACTAGTTAAAAAATGAAAGGGAGATTAAGTGAGACCTTGTTCCATTTGGAGAAAGTGAATAACTTCTTTGTCCGGATCGAGGAGTTGGACCTTCTTCGCGGACAGAGTGCTTAGGCAAAAGTATATGTACATAATTATAATGGGCAAAAATGGATATCCAGGACGTGAAGGAAGAAGAGAAAGAAAGCGGAAAAACAACATTGGAAAGAAGAAAAGAGGATGCTGATGGAGCAACAGCAGCAGAAACAAAGGAGCTGTGGGATCTGATATACGGAATAGCGATAGCAGCAGCAAAACCATAACCATCCATCCAAATAGTGGAACAATGGGAAAGAAAGAAAAACTTACCTCACTTTATCATGATTCTTCCATCAGCCCTTGTGGTTGAGGCCTAACCGACGTGGTGCATTCGAAGCTTGATTTGGGATCTGTGATCGACAGTAAGTTGGTCGCTATGACAAGAAAGTTATAAAATATGCTTATCTCAGGGCCAACCAAACGGACCTTTTTAGGGACATCCAGAACTCTATACAGATATTTTATAATGTATGTATGTATGTATGTATGTATGTATGTATGTGTATTTAAATAAAAAAGCAAAAGTTTAAAACGCACGCTTCTGTCTTTTGGTGTTTGGAGTATAATTGTAGGTATGGGTTCACGCTTTCCCGTATCATCTCTTTCTTATCCGTGCATGTGTGATGAAAGGTATAGGATAGTCTGCGCGATAATCCGTAATAGTGATAGCCACCATTACCTATAGCTAACTTTCTTCTCTGTTTGGTTTGCAAAGAATGGTGTTGAATTGTCATTAGTTGTCTTAGAGAGTATCTCTCTTCTATTTTGTTTATATGGGTAATAGATGAATAGTAACGGTGGGTAATTATCTATCATCACACTACCTACTAATCTGCATTTCCTTCTTTCGCTTATAGTTTGTAGATGTATGAGTTGGTGAGTCAGGATGAATCAAATAGGTGTTGGTTTGTAGGTGTGGATATTGGTCATTGGGTATAGCTGATGTGCTGCAAGACTGTGTATTTGTCAGTAAGTGTGAATCTTTGTCCTCACAGCGACTCGCCACGTTTAATTCTAAAACCATCAACAACAACTGCTATGTCAATAGATGTCTTTAACATTGCATACCCCTATCTTAAACCTAAAGGCATTTTAACATTATATTCCAATTTTGTCCATAGTGGTCCTACTCCGAGATGCTTGGAGAGTGAATTTTCCTATCGGAACCAAAACGACCTATTTGTGCTCATATCGCTTCCCATAAATATTCTGGTCTGGACAGGATTGGAACACCCAATAATTTGGCCGCGATTCCGACATGACAACTACTGAATCACCGCGGATTACTATGAGATACGAAAGCAAAGATCTGTATTTAAACAATCCAATTATTACAGAAAAGTCTGAACTCCGTTCAAAGGGCAAATATATGTATTTGTATGTGATATAAATA
>JAECUM010055414.1:0-10876 GCA_016617855.1 Megalonaias nervosa | reverse complement strand
TCCAAAGACTTACTCTTGTCAGTGACAAGGAGATAAATGGTTCGCCAGGACATGAATGTCTGGTGAGTGGTATAGAAGACAAACTGCCCTGCAAAATCAAGCAATGTCACATAGCAGAAGATCTTTCATGAATGTGTCAGAGTACCGTACTTTGTCACAAAATCGTGAAAGTCAGAGTGGATCCTGGTATCGTTTATTCCAGTACTCTTTTCCCTGTCTAATATGCCACCTATACTGATAGTCTCATTTGAATCAGTTTGACCATTTTGATATATGTCAGAATCAAGCGAATTTTGTTTTTCTTGAATGTTTTGTTCCTCTCCTACATAGAGATAGTTCTTGTCATTAGTTGAATTTATGTCAATTCGCATAGGTTCTAAAGACACTGGAATAGCTCCATCGAAGGAACAACTATCACGTCCGTTTTGTTGAAAGCCGTCTTTCAGATCCTGTTCAGTGTTTGTGAGAAGTTTTTGGGTTCTGTTCTTTTCTTCTTGACTGACACCATCCTTTGAGACTGTACTCTTGTTTGCAACATGCTCAGAGACAATATGCATTAGAAGTTGACCATTATCCGGAAAGCGATTTTCTGAAATTACCAATTAATTCATTCACATTTGTATTATTTCTGGCATATAGATGATTTCCGTAGAGCTAAGCTGTTACTACCATTTAACTTATAAATATTATCTATCAAATTGATCCTTATCGTTGCCAGTTGCAAATAATTGCCTAATTTATAAAGCGCGCCATCCTAAAGACGGTTCTGATATATCCATTTATATATCAGTTTAACATTTCCTTTATAACTTTTATAGGGTTTGATTTGGTAACAAATACAGAAACATAAAACACTGCAACTAATGTTGCATCCATAGGGGACACGCAGAGAGAGAGAAGTTTTGTAGCACGAACATCACACATGAAACCATCATTTGTACAGTTGATATGCAACATATAGAAAGCATACCCCACAATGAACTGGACATGAATTGGTGTTTTATCCCAGTGGCTGGAATGGACAAATAATTTGACTGAACGGAGCTAACATACAAATTAACATTTTCACATCTTATATGGATAAGGGCATATCACTGAGACAAAGACGTCAAAAAGGTTGTTGTAATGCTGCCATTTAAAACACAAGTTTATAAAACTTGGATGCATCCGTAAGATATATTAAAGTTGCCGCTGCTTCTCTAGTAAATAATCAAAAATTGAGATAATGGCATGACCTGATTTGTGTTTCTTACAATGAAAAGAAGTGAAAATATTCTCAACAAAGCTCCACCACAGCCAATAGAAAATTATTGGAGAATCAGGGCGTGGACCTACGAACGTAGGACAGATGATCTAACATTTAAATACGGTGGTTTGTTTTCCAATGCATTGTTCCTCATTCACCCGTATGGGCACAAACTTGCGACGAGGTCACCGTGAAACATGCATTGTAGAGAGGTAACTAATAATCAGCTCGAGAGATGGTAAATAAACGTGTAGATAACACGTGGTCTAACTGTTCAAGTGTCTATATGCCAATTTGTGCCCGACTAAAAACCTTTTCTGCCTGTGTAAGTGCTGTAAACCCAAATACAAGAACTGTGACAATGATCCAACCACAACTGCATGTTTGTAAATTATGAAAAGGCTCACATTACTGCGTGCAAATGGTACCAATTTTAGACCACGACACACGAGTTTCCTATTATTTAACACTCCAAACAGGCCGATCTGGATGAGTGTTTTGCCAAGACAATCATTTACATAAGCGCTGCATGGAAGATCCCAGTAATTTTAGCTAAACATCAGATATGGGAAGCAATGCAACTCTAAGATTTTTTATTATGTGTTCTAATCATGTCATTATATATGAAAGACAAATCTTGCTTCTGTCTATTATATGCTTATGAGCATTGGGGTTATACCAAACAAACTTTTTCTTACACATGCAAACGTTTCTGAATTAATAAGACATGTATTGCCCAAGAAGAGATCATTTACAGATTTTATCAGGCTTACCTTTTCCTTCCACAATCCATTCCTTCGGGTCAGGATCTATCTTGCAGCATCTTGGGTGTACCGCAATACCTTCAGTTGAAACATGGGGAGCTTCAACGGCATCTTCGTCTAATAAGCGCTTGGTTAATGTTGTTTTGCCAATACCAAGATGTCCCACAATCATCAGGCGAATATTATAAACTTTTACTTTTCCAGTTTCTAAAGCCTGTATGTAAAGTTCTTGTGAGTGTGTGTCCATTCGAAGTATTTCTGGTGGTAATCCTAAGACAATTAATCAAGCAGAAAGAACAATATAATCTAAAATTGTATTAGTCATAATGCTTAGCAACTGAAACATTCACTAGTAAAATGTGTCCCAAAGCTTTTGAAACTAAGTGAATACTACCTCACCAACATTCTGCAATGGATATCAGACGTCCAACTCCTCGTTAATATTTGTGTAGTAGCTCCTTTTTGATGTAACTGAGCTATGGGGAATTAGTCACAAGCAAGAGGTTTTTTTTCTGCTTTTAATGGAACTCTGATATCTCTAGTTCTTCATGCTGACTCCCTTGCACTATGTTTGACCTGGCTTAAAAACAATCCTAACGGACTTCACAGAGAGCATTCCCTGAAGACCTTTCCTAAACTAAACTTCTGGTCTGATTGTGTTAAGTGCATACCCTTTATCTAACTCTAATCTACATATCAAAATGTACAAAAACTAAATTATGGAATCCAAAATAAAGTCATGTATCTCCTCTCCATACACACTCATTTCCCACTGATACTGTATGTTAGAATTTTCAAAAATATTATATTAAGTAGGAAATTATTTGTAAACTTTATCCTTATGAGCAAATTAATTCACAATTAAACTATAACTACTTAACTCTATCTTAAGCACTTTATACCTACTAAAAGAGACTCAAATTTCCCTACAACTGGTCACTAATTTTAGTGTTTAAGTATTAAGGCAAATTTGCTATAATTGATTTTAATTAGCTTTACAAACACACAACTCAACTGTCCTACTGACTTCTTTGTTTAAATTTCTCGGCTAGCCTGTAACTTGACACTATTGCCTTGGAGCAGCTGCTGATAATATGGAATTCACCCAGGATCACAGCCTCTAAATTTAACAGTGTCTAAAAAGCTACTCCTCTATCATAGACATATTATATTAAATTATGGAGAGAATTTACAAAATCTAAACACAAATATATCTTCTCTTCTAAACTTATAAAAGTATCATAGCACCTGAACTAAATACATTTTAGCCCTATAATATTTGCATCATAATTACACAAACCAAACATATTGATGAATAAAACATCGTATCTAGTTTCATTAACGCTAAAGAGCTAAACTGATTGGATGCCATATAACCGAATTGTTAGCGTAGCTGTCGCTCCAACCTAGATCTTGATGACACAAGACTGTATACTTAGCTACAACAGACTCCGTTTAGAAACGTAGAATTCGGACTGAAAACAATGTTAGGCAGTCAATATGATACCACATCACTAGTGGTCACATATCTCTCTATATTATTCATGCACTTACGCCAGCAACAGTCTGTTCAGGAATAACGTTTCTAGTTCGCTAAAAACAATTTTGGACAGAAATAAGTATAAAGACTAAGTGTGTTTAAGCATGCACCCTCCTGTAAGCTAGTGACTAACATGGCCGTTGATACATCAGTATGGTGGAGCACGTTGCTAACCACATAGTGTGCATCCTAACATAAACAATACCAAGTGACTTCAGCATTCTTTGCTGTCTAGATCAGTGTTAAAGTAACGATAAAAGAGACCAAATAAAATTGAAATGGCTACATGATGGGCTAAGAAAATAAAAACTCAACGTCATGCTGTCAAGGAAGATGCTCAAGAAAGGTGTACACTTCATGGAATATTTCATTTCTAAATTTGGTTTCATAAACGACATTTTTACCTGATGCTACATAGGTACCTTCAACATGATGTTACTTATAGCTGAAGTAACAAGATATCCTAATAGTTTCCTCAAAAGATATTCTTCAGTGATATCTCATACAACCTATTGTAATCATACCATGAAACATTTGCCGAATCCCAGCCACTTAGGGATTTATTTCACTCACTTAATCATTCACTCTTTTTCATAATATTTTCAATCTCGGCCCTCTTCTACTCTTCATGTGAAACTGTAAGAATGGGATTAATATACGCCATCTTTAATAATGTTCTCTAATACATGTCATACAAGAACTCGCAAAATGACATTAAAGTGAGATGTATACATCTCCAAATTAATTATGACAAAAGCAAAGGCAAGTTTAAATTAGCTTCAAATACAGGAATCTGCATATTGGAGATATGATGTTTTGTGTGTTTATAGTATAGGAAATTTCAGCAAAAACGAGAATCTATCACTTTGCTTTACCTAAACTTCTAAAGCATAGTATTCAAATTACGTATTAATTGATTTGACAATCATCATTCTCTTTGCTGGAATGTTTCCTTCCAACTTGATCAGAACATATATTTAGTCCATTTGCCATGCTCCAGGCTCTTAGCACTCATGCCATTACTACTTAACATTTGACTATGCGAAAAGACTGAGACTGACATGCTATCACATGCAGTATGTTTTGTTCTGAAACCATCATTTACTTTCTGAACTTTGATGAGCGGTCAATTGTATTTTCATTTGCCATCGTTCTAAGCACATGTTAAAGTAGCTGGATCTAACCTTACGTAATGGACTTTTGGGTCACATTAAAACATGTTTTAATTGTAGCGAAAGCCTGGTATTCTTTATTTCATGTCTTATTATATTACAACCACAATTACATTTAGTAACAAATATTATTCTATGATACAGGCCCTATTATTCACACAGTCTTACTTGCACATCATGTAGATAAACTGGGTAATCGGACCGGTGTAGAGAACACATGAAAAAACATACTACAATTTTAGAATGATTAAAATTCTGTCCTTTTGGATTTTAAATGAGTAAGGCTATTTAGTCGTTGTTACTGTGCCGATAAAGTATGTGTCGGTATTACTAAAGGTCAGACTTGATCTGAAATGATGGATTCACTAAAACATGAAGCTGAATCTATCAAACGTTAGATAGTGACAGAATCTTTTCATCATCAAAGTTATCAAAGGTCTTAATTAATCGAGAATGAAGAGGAAAATGAAGCGCAAAGAGATATGTCTTTAGCAAAATGCCACTTCTGACAAGTTATTCTTCCATTCTATGAAAATAAAAAAATCCTGCATAATGTTTACACACGTTGTATAATACTCAATTTACCTTTCCTTTCCTGCACTGTAGGGTCGTCTATTATTCTTTTGATTCCTGCTTCTTTGTCTGTCAAAAGATCATGAGATTATATACTATTTTACCATGATTTATACTGAAACGAAAATAAAATTTGAGTAATGTATCCAAATTGCAAACGGATATTCCGGCTATTCTCCATAAAACAATTGTATCAAGTCCTATGCAACACCTATTGATAATGCATATATTTAGAGCAGTGATTTACCAAATACCAAAGCAAATTACCTGATGCTTCACACATTCCTTGCTATCTAATAAATTATAGGAAAATGCAAAAACAAATGGCATCTGGGAGGAAAAAGGAACACCTATCTAATGCAAACCGTTCCACTTTTAAATTTAAATAAATCTTAAACAAACCAAGCTTGTTATATTAAATTAATTATTCTTTGAAAGATTTTGTACGTATTATTGAAAATCATATGTAGTCTGTATGCGGGATATTTCTGACAGAAGACACTGACACTTATATGCTAGTTATCTTCCATGTCAGAATTGTCTGCCTTGTGCATTAAACATGTCTGCTGAGTCTATCAAGAAACAGAATTAAACATTTTGTTTAATCAAACTTATCTAAAGTTTATCAGACAAAATTTAATCATAGAGCTCGCTATATATATATATATATATATATACCTTATATATATATATATATATATGCCATATACTTATATATACTTATATATATATATATATATATATATATATATATTTATTTATTTATATATATATATATGTGTGTGTGTGTGTGTGTGTGTGTGTGTGTAAAAATTAAACATAGCGTTAGTGTACATAAAGTATGACTTACTCTTAAAATTCTTATTTTGAACAAAACATGTCTTGAGAAAATTTCCATTTTGCCAAGTTTATTGTATATTTATTGTAAAAATTAGGAATAAACAAGACTCAGAATATATTGTATCGTACTTCAATTATCTTTCATTATCTTCATTTCAAGGGCACTCATTTTTGTTTTTATTCGATTTCAGCCAGCATGCAATAGCGTTAGATCATAAATTGTTTATCATAATGTGAACCTAAGAAAAAGAACCTGAACTTTCCAAAATGTTTGAACATCACAACTGTATATTCAGACTTCTCCTGAAACAAAAGTATCACATCAAATACAATACTTATTGATGTTGAAAGTAGTGATCAAAATCTAAATTAAAACAGTCGAGTTGCAATGTAAGTGGCCTTCACTTACAAGGAGTCTGACGTTTGATCTTTGGAGCCCGAAATTGATACGATTCTTTCTTACCCAAAGTGCATGCCATGCACAAAGTGTGATTAGCATGAATGGTAGAGAACTCTAGTTCATCTGTGGAAACAATGTTCTGTCTTGAAGTCAGAGTAGCACTGGCTACTTATTTGTTGTGACTGAAATAGATCCAAGTTTTCTTAAACCAAATGCAAGCTGCTGGAAAACTAAAGTTATTGTGTGCAACCAAATCTGGAAGAAGAAAGATAGACAGACATAATATATAAGCCTCCGCCTTATGACCGGCATATAAATATGAAGGAAATTATAGTTTCTACAATTATACAGTGGTGGCTGATTTCATAAAAATTTATATGGTTTCTGCCTGGATGGTAAACGTTTGTCTCTGCTCATGATGATGAATCACACTTTGTTTATTGTAGATCCTAAAGTGCGATGATTATTGTATCACACAATCATAAGAAAATTCAATCTGCCTCGCCTTTAAGGACATAAGTCTTGTCACTCCAAGATGTTGATATAACTAACTGTTATTCCTATCTTTATGTTATGACTCTAGGTCTTAAATTATTTAACAGAAAGAAGAGAAACCAGACATACTAGTAAAATCAACAAAAACTTATTGCTCTAAGTGACAAAGTAAAAATGTAAGAAAGACTTACAATAATGCCACTTAAATCCCAAATAATCCTAAATGTCCCATCGCAAGTCCAAATCTGTTAAATGTTCTGAATAAATTCCAATAGTCTGGAACATCCAGATGTACCACACTAATGCAATCCAGAATGTCTCTGAATGAGTTCACAATACTTCCAAAATAATGTGTTAATCCAAAGTCACTGAGCACTTAGTAATTCCAATGAATGATTTAATAATTCCTCTTGAATTAAACGATTGAGTTCCACAGACTATTCTTAGAAACGGAAATGAATAATTTGCTGATGAAACGACTATTCATACACGTCCCCAGCTTACCTAAATATGAATCATTCTAATGGCCAAATCCATCAAATTGTAAAATTGTAACATGCTAAGTTCATAAACAACTATTTATAACCTATAATCATTGACAAAAGTTAGCTATATAAACATATTGTATACAGTTTAACCAATATCCTACACTGCTATCGACAATTATGGACAAACGTTAAGCACACAATACAGATATACATAAGACATCCGTCAATGAGAAAAAGAATGATTTCAACGGTAAAGTTTTCTTTTAATTATTTGTCAACTAAACACCAGATACCACAATGATTGAAACTATGTAGAAAGATGCCATTGAGCTTAAGTAAACAAAAAGTACACACAATAAAGCAATATATATCCTTCTATACACATGAAAGTGCATCTGCAATCACATTATCTTTTCCCTAGAAGTGTCTAAAGCCAGCGTTGTATTCCTGCAGCATCAAACTCTATTGTCAACAATCTCAGATTTTTATTTTCCTTTGCTAATGAAAGTAAGGGGGTTGTGATCATAGAATACAATAATAGGAGAACAAATAGGCACTTCAAACTCTTGCAACGCCAATAGCAAAAGTAAGCTTTCCTTTTCAGTTGTGGAGTAATTTCTCTGCTGATTGTCAAATTGTTTAGTAATTAGCAAAATGGATGATCCACACCACTTTATCTTCTACTACACTAACCCCCACATCATGCGCATCAATACACATTAAAATAATTTACTTAAATGTGGAACAGAAACAACAAGTGACACTTTTTAAGAATGGCCTTTAATTCATAACACTTGTCAGACCAAAGAAATTTGGATTTCTTGCCCAACAAATTTATCAGAGGCTGATTAGTTATTAGCTCACCTCATAATAGCGTAGATGCTCCTCCAACCCAAATTAGTTATAGATCTTGATGATACAGGACTATATACTGATTTTAGTTATAATCCATTTTGAAATGTAGAATGTAGTTGATACTAAGGTTAGGAGGCCCAATATCATATCATATTATTAGCATTCATATATGTCTCCATATTAGAATTGCTGTTAGTGTGATAAACAATCTATTCAGAATTAAGTTTCTAGGATGCTAAAAAAGATTTTGGTTGGAAATACGTATTAAAGGCTACGTATGGTAGTGCATATACCCTCCTATCAGCTAAGTCTACAAGGTCATTGATAAATCAGGGTGGAGCATGTTGCTAACGTCATAAACAGGTGTATCCTAACACACTATATATGGTGTCTGCAACGTTCTTTGTTATGTAGATCATTGTTAGAGTAAGGATAGAACCGCACCCTAGCCACAAATAACACACAATGACTACAGAATGGACTAAATAACTCAATATGTTGCTGTCAAGGATGACTACTCAAAAAGACTTCATGGAATATTTCATTTCTACATTTAGTTTCATACATGACATTTTTACATGATGCTGCATTGGTACATTCAATATGGTTTCAAGTAAGGTCCCATTACAAGCAATACTAATATTTACCTCAAAATATGTTCATCAGTTATATCCCACACAATCCATTGTAATCATAACATGAAACACATGGCACTATTCAGAGATTTATTTCGCTCATTTAATTATTCACTCCTTTACTCAGTTGTTAATCTTGGCCCTTTTTAATCTAAATCACCTCCTAATTTTTCTGCCAAGCTGTAAGAAGGGGATTAATATACAAAAGCTGTAATAGTGTTACTAATACCTGTCATGCAAGAACTTGCTACGAAAATGTCATTAACGTCAGATGTATGCATCTCCAAATCAATACTGACAAATCTTAAATTATTAAAACATTCGACTTCAAATACAGGAAACTGTGTCTCGACGGTATGTTCTCTTCGTACTTATAGCATAGAAAATGTCATCGAGAACGAGTATCTACCTGTCTGGTCATTCGCAGCATCATTTCACCTAAACGTCTTATGCATATTATGCAACTTATATATTAATTGATTAGACAATCATCGCTCTCTTTGCTGGTATATTTATTTTCAAGTAGCTCAGAACATGTTCCAGGCTTCTTTCACGCAAGCCAACTCTACTCTACGTTTTAATACTCAATAAGATTGTGATTGACATGTTTTTACTTGCCGTAAATTTTGGTGCGAAACCATTACTTTCTCTCTGAAATTTGCGAAAGGGTTAATTATCGTTTTTCTTGTCATTCTTCTAAACACATGCTAAAGTAGTTGGATGTATCTTTAGAGGGTGGACATGAAGGTCAGAACACAACATGTTTGAATTGAAGCCAGAGCCTAACTGTTATTTATTTTATGCATGATTATATTGAAGTCAAACGTACATTTAAAAACATATTTACTGATACATATCCTACTATTCATATAGTCTTATTAGCTCATCGTGTTCATGAATGGGTAATCAAACATGTGAAAGAAGAATTTGTCACTCATATGCAATTTATATTCCTTTTCAGCGTTGTATGCCAGGTGTATTATACATGTGTGTTGAGTCTATCAAAAACAATATGTGTTCATTTTTATCAAAACTGCATGAAATTAAAGATTAATTTAATAAATAATATGTAATCCTTAATGTACCTTCCGTTTTTTCTACCCTCTACATTCTACTCCTTCTCTTTTAATTTCAGTAGGTTTACCGGTCATAAACATAATATTACATTATAGACGATTGAAGCAAAACATATTATTCGAATATTTTTACTTTTAATTTTAACACCTCAATGTTCAGGCATTTCCATCTAAAATAAAGTTGCTAGAATTATTGATAGTGTGAGTAATTACAGAAGTTCTATCGAGAGAAATGATTAGGGTCCTAATATGAATTTATCACCTAACTTGTCAACAGATATGGCAAATGGAGTGTGAATGACAATTTGTCTAAAATAAAGCAATATGTGAGGAATATATGTGTGTGCTTGTGTGCTAATATAAAAAGCAATGCAATGATCAACATGAATATATGATCATAATCTTAATACCTTTAAGTTACCTAAATCATGCCTTTATTCAAATACACGCTGAACATATTTTTGTCCTGAGAAATTGTGAAGTCTTTTGCTTCACATATATTGAATAATCTTCAATTTACCTGCAAATTGCTCCATCACGACAAGTGCAGCCGTTAAGCATACACTTATTCCTGAAACAAAAATAAAGAAACAGCGTATAAACGTTCTCTTTGGCGAAAGACTCTATTAGACGTTGACTTCCGAAATGGTATCTTAGACGATGCAAAAGTTGAAAACTCGAAAAGGTTGGTTTTGCAGTCAGTTGGAAAGTCTAATAAGTTTGAGTACACGATGGAATAGGTTATGATCAATTATGTTCTATCATGATCAACACAGGGTTAAAAAGTAATGA
>JAECUM010055413.1:0-11600 GCA_016617855.1 Megalonaias nervosa | reverse complement strand
TCTTCTAAATTTGCTGTACACTCAACGTAAAGGTAAACATGCTTTACGAAGAGCATTACTTTCATTGCAGGTGGTCGATGATAAAACCCTGCATATGTTGACGCAAAGACACTCTAAAGGCTCGTGACATTCGTATTAAAAAGACAGACATCAAGACAATGTCGACAGATACAACCAGGTATACTGCAGGTAAGCCGAAAAATCGTTTGTAGTTTTATACTGTTGGTTTGAGAAGCAGACAGACGATAACGGAACCTGTGCGCATGCTTTGCCATGTTTGAAAATTATGCAAATTTTAATCGATTTAAATAAAATAATTACTGAATATTGTCTATGAATAACAGTTCAGGCGCACACATTAACCAAGTTAGATAAAATAGCACACGTTAATGTTGTATAAGAATAACAGAGTTTAAGAATCTCTCCAAATCGGAGCATTTGTGGATTTTGAAATCTCACGACCAGGTAATAAAGCGACTCTTCTAATTATGCTCCGGATTTTTGTCTGTATCTTAAACGGTCTAGGTACAGTCGTACGCGTTAATTGCGTACATATCAATACATGTATAATGTCACAGACACGCAGGAGAACGAAGATGGAGTGGAGTGGGGTGACGATGTAGACGATAGACATCAATTCTATAGATCCACAAATACCAGTCTATTTAACAAAACAAATATTCTCCAAATGACTACTGAAGATATTATGTAGAAAACCTAGGAGATTATGCCTTATATAAGTTACAAGGAAATTTTGTCTGTCACTAAAAGGTCTAAGTTAGTTTGTCTTCTTTTATGATACATTTTTAAACAATATTTTACGGAGGCTTGTATCTACCATCTAATAACACAAATAAGTCGAAATGTGACGTCATACCAGTTTCTTGTGATGTTGGCATTCTTACTAGTAGGAAAGAAATAAATAATGAATGAAAGAAGAGTCTTCATGAACTGTACCTAATCTACACTGTACCTACATAACCTACATAAATGTACCTACATAACCTACATAAATGTACCTACATAACCTACACAAATGTACCTACATAACCTACACAAATGTACCTACATAACCTACACAAATGTACCTACATAACCTACACAAATGTGCCTACATAACCTACATAAATGTACCTACATAACCTACACAAATGTACCTACATAACCTACATAAATGTACCATTGTCTGTACACCTGTGTGTCTGTTTCTCCTATCTTGTTCGTACTGAAACTTATTTATAAAGATACCAATTGAGAACAAACTTGCGCTTTTGTTGCATTGATGAACTGGGTTGCTGTAACCCATTCTGCGTAGTGTACCAAACACTACTTAAAATCTGCTCCATGCTTCCAGCACATTTAAATCTACTTCCATCTAGATGTGTTATGTAGGTACATTTATGTAGGTTATGTAGGCACATTTATGTAGGTTATATAGGTTACATTTGTGTAGGTTATGTAGGCACATTTATGTAGGTTATGTAGGTACATTTGTGTAGGTTATGTAGGTACATTTATGTAGGTTATGTAGGAACATTTATGTAGGTTCTATAGGTACATTTGTGTAGGTTATGTAGGCACATTTATGTAGGTTATGTAGGTACATTTATGTAGGTTATGTAGGCACATTTGTGTAGGTTATGTAGGTACATTTATGTAGGTTATGTAGGTACATTTGTGTAGGTTATGTAGGTACATTTATGTAGGTTATGTAGGTACATTTGTGTAGGTTATATAGGTACATTTATGTAGGTTATGTAGGCACATTTGTGTAGGTTATGTAGGTACATTTATGTAGGTTATGTAGGTACATTTGTGTAGGTTATGTAGGTACATTTATGTAGGTTATGTAGGTACATTTGTGTAGGTTATGTAGGTACATTTGTGTAGGTTATGTAGGTACATTTATGTAGGTTATGTAGGTACATTTATGTAGGTTATGTAGGTACAGTGTAGATTAGGTACAGTTCATGAAGACTCTTCTTTCATTCATTATTTATTTCTTTCCTACTAGTAAGAATGCCAACATCACAAGAAACTGGTATGACGTCACATTTCGACTTATTTGTGTTATTAGATGGTAGATACAAGCCTCCGTAAAATATTGTTTAAAAATGTATCATAAAAGAAGACAAACTAACTTAGACCTTTTAGTGACAGACAAAATTTCCTTGTAACTTATATAAGGCATAATCTCCTAGGTTTTCTACATAATATCTTCAGTAGTCATTTGGAGAATATTTGTTTTGTTAAATAGACTGATATTTGTGGATCTATAGAATTGATGTCTATCGTCTACATCGTCACCCCACTCCACTCCATCTTCGTTCTCCTGCGTGTCTGTGACATTATACATGTATTGATATGTACGCAATTAACGCGTACGACTGTACCTAGACCGTTTAAGATACAGACAAAAATCCGGAGCATAATTAGAAGAGTCGCTTTATTACCTGGTCGTGAGATTTCAAAATCCACAAATGCTCCGATTTGGAGAGATTCTTAAACTCTGTTACGTGTACACAAAACCAAGAGCTAATAAATAAATAAATAAAGAAAACGTGTCAAAGTCGACAACGTTCTAGTTTATTGCGAGCAAGACTCTGTTGGGTTTTATAGTGTCGTGACATCAGTTGTTTACTTTCCCTGTAGATAGGGTTATCGGAACCTTGGCTAGCGAAGATGTGATCGTGCTTGTCGTAAAATTTAACATGTATCCCAAGTTACATGAGTAGCGAAGAGCAGTACAATTGTAGTTGGGTTAGCCTATTTTTATCTAAGCTGTTTTATACCCACCATTCGTGTTGGGACACAACAACTCTAAACCAATGGCATATATTGATAATTGTAGAAAGTAGTAATTATTTACAGCAGCACTTGTGTGAGGAAACAACAACACTAAAATAAAATCACTTGTTGACAGTTCTAGCATGCAGTAAATTTTTACGTCAAGCACACTTGCAGGGAGACAACAACATTGAAATAAATACCTATGTTGTCCTTCTAGAGAGTTGAAAAGTTTTTACACCAGCCACTGGTGAAGGGAAACGACGGTACTAAAATCAATACATATTTGACAATTCAAGCGAGTAGTATTTTTTTATACCAACCACTCGTGTTGGAAAACGACAACACTAAACTAAAAACACGTTGTCAAATCCAGCGATAATTAATTTTTTGTACATCAACCACTTGTGTTGAGATACAGCTTAACAAAATCAGCTGGGTATTTCTAGCATGTATCATTTCTCTTTACACCAACTACCACTGAAGGGATTCGACATCAGTAAAATAAAAAAATAAAACAATTCTAGCGAACACAGCAATACTATTTTTTTTACAAAACGTAAATGTCACAATCTATTTCATACTGAATTTAATAGTTTTGAGAGGGTTGATAAAATTATCGGATGAAAGCAACTATGTCCGTGTCAACCATGTCCGTGTCAACTATGTCCGTGTCAACCATGTCCGTGTCAACTATGTCCGTGTCAACTATATCCGTGTCAACTATGCCCGTGTCAAGAAATAATGGTTTACAACGGGGTGGAAGCTCTCAAAGCTAGGTGTGTTGAAGAATATCATTCATAAGAACAAAGTTGTACATTTTATGATTTCAAACTTGAAAATATGTACTTCAATGCTTTAAAAAAGATACAGATGTATAGATTACATGTAATGATCATAGCATGGAAATAAGCAACCTCAGCCCTGACGGTTAGGCTGGTACATTATGAAGAATATATAAATTTAGAATTTGATCTGGATAAAGAAAGATTCCAAGGTCTTGAAACTACAAGGTCACTCCATAACGATTAAAAAAGATATAGAATGTATGGGGAACAAAGGTTTAAATTATAACAGCATATTTTGAGTATATAAAGTTGTTGTTTTAGAAACAAACATTGGAATCGCAACATTTGAAATAAATCTGAAATAGTTAATACTTTGGAAATTGTTGAAGTAAAAGTACACATTTAAATGAACGTCAAGCTGGCATGTTGATAACACATAAAGACAATTTATTATGCATTAATACTCTCGAATTGCTCTTTTGTAACGTTTTACAATTGTTTTGTAAAAGTACACCTTTCCGTCGGAGACAACAAAAGATAGGAACAATATTTAAGACACCTTATCTTCGATCGTCAAACTCCCGTTCCTTAGAAATATGTTACGCAATTATGGAAAGAAATTAAAGAGATGAAAAATAAAATTAAGTAAATTGAATTGAAAATATGGTCAACTGAACATTCTAACTGTACGTAATTATTACAAGACAGTATAGCAGTCATTTCAACATCATCAATTGTATCTTTTTCCTGAACACGTTTTTACAGGTGTCGTTTTAACACTTTTATAACACCTTATCTTGCAAAGACTTGCATAACAATGAATTAATATCAGCTAATATGGACGGGAAATATATTGGCACCATGTCATTACACTATAGAATAACATTACGATTAAAATCTAAAACTAACTTTTTCTTTATTTTCTTAAAAATCAGTAATATAAATGTCAGCTTCGTGTCTGTAAGAGTGCATGGGCCCGTTGACACGACTTTGGAACAGAACCATTTAATTCTTATGGGTTGAGAGTTTTTTGTTAAAATAAAACTTGCTACTCACTGTGCATTAGTGCGAGTTTTCATCATATATTCTAACTGGTGAATTGTTTATTTCCATTTTTATTTATTTTCTGTTCATTTTTGAAAATTACTTAACAGTTTTCTTTTGATCCTTACTTACCCATGAAACCGAATGGTCTACTCCCAAGCATAGTTGAGGTCGAGAACTAAATTCCACCTAATTGGCTGGGGTAGAAGGTAGATTGTTCTCTTGACAAAAGGCAGAAGACCATTTTACACCGATTGCAATGTACAGCTTACTTCATTACACGTATCTGAGTTTCAGCTAAAACAATTATTTGTCTGGACTGAATAGGAGTTTCATACGGCTTAGCAGAAAATTACAAGGTCCGGTCGGAATGTCCGTCCGGTTGGACATGTCCGGCAAATAAAAGTATGCATAATTCCAAAGACCTGGAGTAAGCGTATGCAAATTAAATAAAATTAAACTGGTCACTTATCCATGTGATTTTGATTGTCGTCAAGTCACTTAACTATATTCAGATGATTTTAGTTGACAATGTTTTCAATGCGAAATAGCGGTCATTGTGTTTGGAGTGACGTGTCTGTCATTAAATACCAAAATAGACAAAGGAAATGATAACATCGAAGACTATTTTAATACTGTCCGAATACATTCAACGAATGTTCGATCAGGAATATTTGATAGTCATATTAGCTCAGCTTTTATGCCTTCAACTCGTTCCAATAGCTCATGGAAGGTAATCAGCTTTTATGCCTTCAACTCGTTCCAATAGCTCATGGAAGATGATCAGCTTTTATGCCTTCAACTCGTTCCAATAGCTCATGGAAGGTAATCAGCTTTTATGCCTTCAACTCGTTCCAATAGCTCATGGAAGGTAATCAGCTTTTATGCCTTCAACTCGTTCCAATAGCTCATGGAAGGTAAACGCTTTGGTTCAGCTGTTTCTTTCCTGATGTAAATTATTTATGTCCTCAATTTGTATTTCTAATATTTTATCAGCAGAGTTTATAGATTCTAGTTTGAAATGGACAGTTTCTTAAACATTTGCACGTCACATTAATTCTCTTTCCCATTTTCTAGTGACTCATTTATTCACTGTAGGTGGAAGCTCGTCAGATTTAAAATTTTCCATGATATTTGTGAAATATATTAATTGTTTCTGTTGCCTGTTCATAAAAGTTCTCATTACTATATATTGTTCGTATGTATTGGTTGTCTTTGAAGAAAAGTAGGTTCCAGCTGACATTTTGGTTGCATCTCCTCAACAGGATATACTAATTTATTTCTTTGTTTAGTTCAGTTTAATGTGGCCAAGAACTTTTTTCCTATCTAACTTCTGTAGTATTTTAATGCTAGGATTGATTTGATGTCGTCTTTCGTTGAAATTTCGACTGTTTTATGACTGGAATTTATTTTATGTTTTGTTTCTAATTTATATTGAAATTTACTGATTCTGATGTCTTCTTTTATATCCGTCTTTAACGTATAAATAACTTAGCATAAACACCAGTACCGTCATCTGGAGCAAAAGTTTTAAAACGTCGTAGACTTTGCTCGGAAAAACTAGAGCAAGATTTTTCAGTTGTATTTGACATTGTTCATCCATTACATCTTCATCATCATGCTAAGCGTTTTCAATTGAATAATCAATAATCAATATCTAATCTAAAAAAACACCGAAAAGGAGGAAACAGAGCCTTCAGAAATGCATAACAAATTAAATGCGCAATTGCTGCTTTGTTGTTGATACATTTATGTCTTTGACCACACGTGTTACACTAGTTGTCTTTTAATATAAAAAAAATCTTACAGGGAGATTATAATCAGCCAAACTCGTGCCATGGACAGTGTATGCTCGCTTATTTGCCTCAGTAATGCTGTTAGCTATCTTAAACGAATTAATCTTTTTATTGTGCTTTTCTAGCTCCTTCTTTGATGGCATTTTATAATTATTATAATATTTTATGTATCTTGTGCAGCAATGGACACGGAATAAAGTAATCAGTGTCTAAACCATTTTCACTCACATCTTCAGACTTTTATCAGTTTTAATCTTGTACGATAAAACTCATTTAATGCAATCTCAAGTATGTTCACTGTCATCAGAGTTAATGTTTGCTCTGTATTTGTGCAGAAGTTTAATTTATACTGATGCTAATTAATCTTAAATGAAAGTATTCGTGTACTCTTTTATCTCTAAGACTGTTTGCTGTACTTTCTGTTTGTTTTTTTTTTTTTCTTTCTTCTATACAACTATTGTAAGTTCTCATTGATGTAATTTTTATTTTCTCTGTTTTCTCTATATCACTGTTTTAAGTACTCATTATGACAAGATTTGCGTTTACGAATTTCGGTAAATATATTGCGTCACGTGCCTTCTACGGTACTATATTTAACACTGGAGAAGGTGGTAAATTAAATTTTAAATAGCTTCGAGCCCCCAGTCAGCAATGCCTACGGTCTTTGTATATAAAAAACTCAAGATGAAAGGTATAACAATTTAATAATATACATCAAACGTATTCAACTATTTATTTCATCGACAAATTTCTTAATCGCAATTTCTTTCGAACAAATGTAAACAATGACCTATTCAAAGTTACCAGTTACTATCACTGTATGAAATTAAAGTCTTAAGTGAGAGTTTCCCTTCGTTGTTGATTCTGTTACTCATCTTTCTGCCTATTGCTTCTCTTTTGGTACTTCTGGTATCCTTGACTATGTGCTCTCCTGGCACTTCCGGATCCGTCCTTCTGACACTTCCGGTACTCTCTTCCACGTGTTCCTTCTGGCACTGCGCCTACACCAAACTGCTTACGTCACAGTAGACCTCCACGTGCTCTCCACGTGTCGTCCCTCTCTCCGATCTTCGGGTGTCGACTTTTCTCCCACCCGGAAAGCATCCTCAAGAAGCCGTTGTCTGCAATCCAAACTTAAAATTTCACTTGAATTCCTTTCTGCCTTTTAACGAGAACACAACTTCGGCACTCGGAGTACAGTCCATTGTCTTCCAACTTCTCTATGATCCACCTCTAGCGACGTTCAAACATGTACTAACAGAAAAATGGCCTTAGTCCGAACAAATTGCTTCTTGAGACTCCGCCCTCGATTTGAATCTCTTGGTTTCGATTGGAAACGGTCTGGTCTCTTTGAAAACAGCCCTGGGGTAATTTATCACTTACCTGTTAGTCTCGGATTTCCGGTCCCGAAAAGCCCGAACTTGCTCCAAGCCGGTCGTGACATCACTGACTGAGTGCAAGACAAACAGAGGCGTCTCCACCTGGTCGTAGAATTTAACCGTGAACGGATCATTGCGTAATGGTTAAACAACATACAGGCAGTTTCTTTGTGTCCAGAATCGGTCGAAAGTCGTAATCTTACATAATACGTATTGACATTATTCCAGGTGCTCTTAACTACAAATTAACTATAAGAAAATATGTGTATACATGAAACATGAAGCATAAGCAAATTTTCCCCACAATGTGACATATTGCAAAGCTTTATCGAGAGACAAATGTCGAATTAAGCGAAAAACATCATCTGTAAAATTTTACCATGCAGCATTAAGCTCATTTCTTACAGCCACTTACAGCTTGTTTCTTTTTTAAAAGTTGTTTACAAATGGTCTACCGTCAAGCATGATTTGAAGTTGTATTCCAGTTTCATTTAGGAAGTTCACAATTTATTGACTTTTACCAGTCAAATATGTTATTTTATGATCTTTTGCAAAAGCAGCCCTTTACTGCAAGTAAATGGCACAACGTCTGCATGTAGAATAGTACACCTTTGTTGCAACCTGTACTGTGCGCATTTTGGGCAAGTAAATGAGTACTAATGAGTCAAAGGGGGACATTTTCATCGTTAAAATCAAGCCAAACAAACACATTAATCATAAATACAGCAGTACAACATAGAGCTTCTACAAACTTGAAAGAAATAGTTACTGCAAAAAAAAATCGAATCTCTTTCATGTATATTAATTTCTTGTATATCAGTAACACAGCTTTTATCATTGGATAAGTAAGTGAACAGACACCATGTGAGTCACCGTCAGAGTGGTACCTATGGTTCAGACGCCAGAGTCACGAGGAAGATCGACACTGTTTCCAGCGAGGTGCAACACCGTCATATCCGACCCTGCCTTTGTCGTTAACGAGAAGGAGTGTCCCAACGCTACCACCAACTGACAATTGAATCATCTTTCGACTGCAAAATATTAACGAGATTAAAAATGATTTAGTTAAATAGATCCCGCTAACACATTATATGTTTCAGAAAGAAATACAAGTTTTGAATTGAGAGGAGGCATGGAATGAATAAGTTTCCGTAGTATACGAGTTTCTGGGTTAACTTTCGCTATCATAGTTACAGGCATTGTTTTTTCTTTGGCTTTTGCTGATGTTGATGCAAAATTGAAACATATTGTTGAATGCGCCGTCGTAGAAAAATTATTTACTATAAAGTTGAAAAACCATGATGAAAGGGTTACATCTGCCAACATTTCATTGAACAGTGTTGTTGAATTGTTTGATCCAGAACTCTCAGTGATAACGAAATCAACCGGGAAGTGTTTACTATAATCATTAATGCATATAACACATGCAAGGAGGAAAATGCAATAAAAGACAAGCAAACAAAGAAACAAAGAACACATAGATTCGTGACATCGAGGATTTAACAAGGGCTTTTTATAGAAGAGAAAGAAATTAAAAGAGACTGAGATACAAACGAAACTTACAGGAAAGGAAGGTGAAGCCAATGCGAATCACAATGACGTAAGACTGCAAAGGATACAATTTGAACAGAAAACTCAAATTATTGGACGTTTAAACTGCCTTTAAAATGTTTTGCTGAGATAATGGCAAACCTTTATTGTGTCGTTTCAGGTACAACAAATCCATATGCTTAGAAGCACATAATTTATTAGTCCCTTTTGTGATTAATAATGGAAAGTTAAATTGAGAAAGAAACGGAACTCGATATTCCAACTTACAACAGAAGTTGTGAACTATTGATATCGTTGCAAAGACTACATTTTGCTGTTGGTTGCGACAGTATTTCTTAAAATTATTATTAGCAATCAACAACAAGTAAGAAACAAGGTCTGATTAAACAACCCTTTTTTTTACAACCCTGAGATGTACATCAATAAAGGGAAAGAGGGAAAGGCTGCAAGTTTGTGACGATGAGGAAAGAATTGATGTTGACTATTTAAAACCCAACATAAACGTTAAAATCACTACAACTAACTTGTTCGAATCAAATCGCCAGTGAACAAGCATCAAATGAAGCTGATACAGCATACTGATTTTTGAAAGTTATATATGTTTGCATTTGTCTCAGTGAGATAAGCAATTAAAAAAATTGAGTTATAGACTTTGTCGGTAAGCAATGTTTTTCTTAGTGACTTGGTTTCATTCGATGTTACTGGGCATTATAAACACTTGCACAGGGGTTCTATTAGCAAACTAAATATCAGCATAAATAACGAACATTATTTTCATGGGGTGCCTGTAACATGATTTTGACGTCAGACAAATAACCCTGACTTAAGTCTCAACAATAACCGTATTTGCCTGATTCTACTAAACTGACTGATGCAGCTACAAGTGCAAATACGTGTTCATGCTAAAAAGTACGAGTCTGCGGGATGACGGTTTGAAAGATGGTTTATAGTGAAGGTTTCCAATTGATGCAACATTTTAAACACATTAAGGATCTATTAGGTTATCGACGAAACACAATTTATTAATTTAAAAAAAATAAATAAAAAAAAATAATAATAATAATTAAACAATTTTGTATAGTGCATTGGTATTAAGGCCATTAGGATACAAAGTATCTAACTTATGAATCCAATAAGTTTCTTTTATGAGTCTGTTCATGTCACCATGCACAATATCTATTGGCATGAAAGAAAAATCGAGTAGAGAGTGATTACTGGTATTAAAATGTGTTGAAATATTAGAGGAAAACTGAGGATCTCTATAATTTTTTATATGAAAGCGATGATTATTCATTCTCTTAGAACTTGTTGAAAGCGTTTGTCCAACATATTGCATATTACATTTTTTACAAGTTATCAAATAAATCACATCAGTTAATATGCAGTTAGTGTTATAACGTAGAGAAACTACCTCTTTTGTATTAGCGCTACTGAAAGAAGTACTTTCTCTTATGTTTGCACATTGAGAGCACCGGTATGTTACATTTAGATGACGAGAATTTTTTTTATTTTCTGTCTGTTTAGTTCTAATTAGAAAATCGTGCAAATTCTTGGGTCTTCTATAAGCAAGAATTGGTTTATTTTTGTAAAGTGATTTTACGCTGGTTTTATTTGACAAATTTAGGAGACTCCAATATTTATTAATTATAAAGCCTATATTAGGTAATGAAGGATTATATTGTATTGTGAAAGGAATTATATTTTTCTCTGTTTTACATTTTGCTGTGTTTAAAGCCTCATGTTGAGTAAGATTACGGGCTTTGTAATTGATTTTATGCTATGTGTCAAAAATTAAAGATGCGTTTTCACTTATTTATTTTCATTTGTCCACTTTTGGTATGAACATTCTCGAATAACGTTTAGTTTTATTATCAATTTGGCCTCTATTAAATTTAGCAACAAATTGTTCTGTTTGGCATTTCTGTAGTCAACTTGCTCATCTCATGAGTAGTTCATTTTATAAATCTTGATTGTTGAATCTAAAGGACCTTTTACAGGATCATATTTTCTTATTCTTTTCTATTAAAATATTGTGTCATTGAAATATTCATAGAATCTTAATTGCCGGTCCCTCAGATTGTGTACACAGTGATGATTCTCGTAAAATGTGTACACAGTGACAATTCTGTTTAAACTCGTATGTTACAGTTGTTTTCGAGTTTAAAAAGTATTAAATGAGGTTGTCAATTTTTCCAACTGGTATTGGTATTGATCGTTGACACCAATGTTTATTTTTAAGTATAATATATATATAT
>JAECUM010055411.1:0-23363 GCA_016617855.1 Megalonaias nervosa | reverse complement strand
AGTGTTTGTTAGGTTTTCTTTATTACTTTTTCATGCTATTGTAATGTAACATTGTATACTGAACTTGACCTTGTCCAAAATTGAATTCATTTCTGCTTCTAAGCAACCAATACATAGCTCAGTTATTCTCTGTGTGTATGGGATTAAAATCAGAATTATTTTTATTAGAAGTAAATACGTTTATTTGGGTCTAGGTCTAGGTTTTGGAATTTCTTTAGTGTATTTTGCATAATCCAGGTTATGGGTTTTATTTTGTAAACATCAGGATCATTCTAGAAGGTTATTTTCCATTAGGTAATAGTTGCTTTTAGAAAATGCTAATTGTGACCTGAGGTCAAGTAGAGAATTATGTAATCTTGTAACTCAGAGGATTTTTTCAGTACTGCTTTAAGATCTATCACTTTGAAGTTGCATTATATGTTGTGTCCAGTTGTGCTGAATCTTATTTCTTCAAATTGTTGAATTCAAGTGATTATTTTCTCTGGAAATACAAAAGTGCTCTGATAAAATTCATGGACAGAGACATTCACTGGAATTTATAGTGAATTCAAACTAGGAATTATATTACTGTGATTCAACAAAAGACTTGACACATCAACACTCTATAAGCTACTGCAGCCTTCAGTTTTTTGGCTTTATTCTGGACTTCTACTGAATTATATTCAAGACTTTAAATTATTAGGACTCGTGTCTGTAATTCTTGGATTAGTTTGGGATATAATTCGCGTACCGGAAGATCTTTTTCTCATTTTCACAGGTCCGCTCCGGTGGCTTAGCGGTTAGAGTGTCCTCCTCGGATGCTAAAGGTCGCGGGTTCGAACCCCGGCCGAGTCATACCACAGACATAAAAATGGTACTAACAGCTGCCTCGCTAGGCACTCGCCATTAAGATGTTAGTGTTAGTACTGGTCGGCTTGGTATCAGGATAATGTGAATGGCAGAGACATCATGGTACATGTCTGCGGCATGATGCCCCAGTGCTGGACATAACTATAAACACTATAAACTGTCACACTGCAGGCATCGTAGCGATATGACTGAACAATTGTTAAAGCTATGTTCCAAATCCAAATCACACACACACACACACACACACACACACACACACATTCTCTCTCTCTCTCTCTCTCTCTCTCTCTCTCTCTCTCTCCAATCATGTTTCATTAATATGTTGTCATGTTAAATATGTTGTAATACTTTAAATACTTGTATCATGTAGGGAGAGGGCTAATTTTAGTTGTTAGATCTTGTGTTCAATCCCATTGTATCATACTGTGAAAATAAAACATGTTTATGCTAACTAAAGTGCTTCTTACCAATGAAGCTTGAAATATGATACACTTTTGTTTGAACCTAATCAACATAACACCAGATACATGCAAAATATCATGTAAATGAAACATATTTCGGTCCGATCAAAATTAACATATTTTTCTTCCTCAATAACATAAGATTATTCAATCAGTTATTTGAAAAATAACTATGTTCTATCTGTTTTCCTGTTCACAATTTCTGTATGCATTGTATATTTCGACATTAAAACTTATGAAAGATTACGTCTGCGTCTGTAATATTTAATTTATAAATAAATTGGTTTTCAAAGGAAAGAAGTAAATTTATGATAGCGTTAGCCAGAGTGCCCTCTTCCGAATATTTCATTTTCGTTTAAAAAAAAAATTTGTGACTGCACTTACTCATAATCCATTATAACATGTCACTTAAAAATGGAGGTGACAGTCCCAGGGCAGATGGGATTTTGTTTAGGCATTGAACATATATAGCGAACAAAGATCCTGTATGACAATTTTAACTGTTTTAACTGTTTCTTCGTAATATATTTATTGCCAAGGTCCTATGTCAAATCTTTCACTGCATCCATTTAAGGTTTTGGTACTTTGGGGTTTTATATTTCTGCATGACAATTGGTGTCAATATATCTGGTTTATGTTGGTGAATTGAACATTCCATTTCTTTATAAAAGGTGGTTTTCATGATATTCACTTAATTGTTCTGAAATTTTAAGATTTATGAAGTGTTCTGACAATGTGACTCTTAAGTATGAAGTAAGTGTTGTTCACGATATTTATAGGTCTTCGAGCAAGGCATCTTTATATATCTGATAAATCGTCAACAATTTCACTATCACAACAACATGCTTTAATCTAACGTCCATACACCAGTCAATATTAATTTTTCGAACTGTAAATATGATATTTGTATTTTGCATTGATAAGCATAAGTGCCATAGCGTTGATGCAAGTTCCGACTAAATATTCATCGTAGATGTCTATACTGTACTATTATATAAACAGAAATTAAAAAATTAGAAATTGTATCGTAAAGATAATTACTCAGATGTAACAGTAAGATATTTATACTTAATACAATCTTGCTTGCTCTCCCGTGCATCGTCGTTAAAACAGGTTAAAACAGCACCTTAGGCCTCTCAATATATCGGAGATAGAAAATACTCGTAGAATCGACTGTTGTTGTTGATGCTTTTGGAAAAATTGAAGAAAGTGTTTTGCCCTCAGAAATAAAATCCAGTTTGAGACAATGGATAGCTGGATGTCACTCGATCAGAGCACTTAAGTGAGTTTTATCAATTTATGTGCCATACAGATTGTCGAAAATTGTTGAAATCGTTTTCACGATATGTCGAGCATAAAAAATAATATCCTGAAGGAATTATCATGGCATAGATATTCAGTTGGGGATCAGCTAGCTAGCGATGTCATGGCATAGATATTCAATTGGGGAACAGCTAGCGATGTCATGGCATAGATATTCAGATGGGGATCAGCTAGCGATGTCATGGCATAGATATTCAGATGAGGATCAGCTAGCGATGTCATGGCATAGATATTCAGATGGGGATCAGCTAGCGATGTCATGGCATAGATATTCAATTGGGGATCAGCTAGAGATGTCATGGCATAGATATTCAGTTGGGGATCAGCTAGCGATGTCATGGCATAGATATTCAATTGGGGTTCAACTAGCTATGTCATGGCACAGATATTCAATTGGGGATCAGCTAGAGATGTCATGGCATAGATATTCAATTGGGGATCAGCTAGCGATGTCATGGCACAGATATTCAATTGGGGATCAGCTAGCGATGTCATGGCATATATATTCAATTGGGGATCAGCTAGCAATTGTTATTGGTTCTGTAAAAGCCAGAATCATTTCTGTTAAGTTCTGAAAATGGTTTGATCGTCATTCAAGTTCCAGACATAAGGGTAATGAATGATTACTATAAAACCAAGTCTTAATATCCTTAGCAATCTAACTGTATGAACTGAGGTAATTTAGTTAGTATAGTGTGTTGTTGGGAAATACCTCTTTAGAAATGTCAACAGGTGTTAAAAAGGAATGTATTTGTCCCAATTATTTTTGAGGAACTTAAGAAAAATTCGAGGCTTTTCTCTGCTTGACATCGTTCCTTTCAAAACGCTCAAACATCATTCACAGACCAAATCGATAATTTCTCCACTGACTATCGTACCAATTTTACTTTAGGTAGTACTAATGTTTTCAACGGTCTAAATCGTGCAAGTCCTTGTTTGGTCAACTCTAGTAAGCCTTTTTGTCTTGTATTTTGTGGCTACAGAAGCATCAACTATGTAGTTCCGATAAAATAATTTAATGTCTGACGTAGCAATTTCATGTACACCATTGTTCAGTCGTTGTATCTGAGCCGTTTTTGTGACTGGGAGTCGTATAACTATGTGGAAGTTTGTGCAATCCGCATGCCCGCATGGTCACAATGGCTCGGAGGACATGTTAGCATCCTCGTTTATTGGTTTTTTCTTGTCCTTCAGGTATTCAGTGTAATGCCTGTACTTTTAATAGTCACGGCATCTCTGTCCACAAAGAATGTGGCGCTCACGATTGTTAACTCCTCGGTCATATCAGTAACAATTGTTATGTATATCTATATTGGGTACTTAAGTTTTATTAGTGATAGGGCGTTGTGGAATTGATGCTTACATGATTTTTGTCATTATTCGAAAAAGAAAACAAGATGTTTACTTGAGTTTGAGTTCAAGCTCTGAGTTTGCTGAAAATAAAATGGCGTCAGGTAAACTTGAGAGCTAGGGAGAGAGAGGGATTCGGTAAATGAATTTGTTGTTCCTGTTGTATGATCAGTCAGTAGAATCACAGATAGCTGTGTTCAGATATAATTTGAGAAGATTTGATATTTCAATTACTCATTAGAATTACAAAGTGCTCATTGACCGTTTTGACTAAAGAACTACTTTGGGATTATTGAGAACTCATTCAGAGACATTCTGGACTATCACTATGGTACTTCACTATGGTACTTCAGGACAGTCAAGACTCGTGGTACATCATGACATTCAATACTTCGAATTTCATTCGGAACATTCTATATTTTTGGATTTGTGGTAGGACTTTAGGATTATTTGGGATTTAATTCACAATAATGTTAGTGTCTCTCGCGCTTTCACTTGGTTGTTCTAAGGTAATAAATTGGACATAAATTGTTGGTTTCACTTTACTGAATGTTCCTTATTTTAAGACCTGGAGTCTTAGTACAATAGTAAACGTATCTGAGAAATCTCTGATGACAGTGATAGCATTAAGGTGATTTGGTTAGGATATATGTGAATGTTTCTTTCGTCTGGAGAAGTCGATCATCGAAACAGGAGATCTCCAGGAACGACTTGAGGGGGTATACATTCACTGTTTAACGAGTGGCGATCCCATCCAGCAGCTTTTATATTTCAAGGATCTACACAAACGGTCTCTTGTAACTTCCTATTTGTTCGAGTGGGATCTCTGATTCTCTCTATTGTTTGACTCAATCCCATTGTCTAATAATCTCCCATAATCGTGTAAATTCTGGTGAACTGTTTGCTCCAACCACTAAAATGGCAGGGACTAAGCACATCTTATTATGGTTGACGGCTGTTACCTTTGCGGCGTCTGCCGCTGCCTAAAAACAAAAAATGTGAGGCGTGTGTCAGATGAAGAATGACTCTTCCATTAGCGATGTGAAACGAATCTTTTGATTGTTGAACGTGTTGTAATTTGGGAGAAGTTAATTTCGCAGTTGTACTAAACTCGATCTAAACAAAATTTCAAACTGTCGTGAGTAATTGAGGAAGAGGTGGATGGTACTGAATAAGGATCGATCTTATCCTAATCAAATTCGCTTTCGTGAACTTCTTTCAACACTCCTCTCCTCGTAAGAACTGATATAGAACGTCGTAGTCACTTGGCTTCTTGTTTCTCCTTGGAAATGTGTGATCGTTTCACAATGGTAGTCGAGATAAATTTTATATAGAAAGAACACTCATATGCCTAAGAAGTAACGGCGGTTCAGATTTAATCTGCGAGATGGAAGCGCTACATCGTACGCTCATATAGTTGTTCGAAAGGACACTTGCAACAAGACTCCATACTACTCCTCCCGAGATAAAGGTACGATACATGCTACGTCTTTTCAGGAGAAAGGCCATAGGGCTCCAGAATATACACAACATTATAGAAAAGAAACGTCAAAGACAGGAGAAAAGAGATATAAAAGTAAAGATATGCATTATCAAAGTTAATAAATACGACTTTGGTCGTCAATGTCCTGTAAGAAAATGAAACACAAAGAATATGTACATTCTTTACGACATAGACGTATTAATCAGTGGTATCTAAATGCTATAAGAGGATTTACTCGTTGAAAGTATTCAAATGGCCAGACACTGATCAACTAGCCATAACGGAATGCGTGTGTATAGCTAGTTGGTTACAACAGTAAATTTACAAACGTGTACGTGACTGAAAATGTATTGGCTTAGATGCTTAGATACAAGAGGTGACGCATTATCCCAAAGACTTTGTATGTCACTAATCCAAGAAAAGGTAACTTAGAGATTTCAGGAATACAATTTAGACGTAAAATAGAATCAGAAACTATTTTAAAAATATTGGTAGGCGAGCCCAAGATAGGAATAAATACTTCAAAATTCACAAGGGTAGTAGTAGTATTGTACAAATGTAAAAGGAAGAACTGAATTTCCCGAGGGGAATAGAGACAATGAATTCTACGGTGACTTGAAGATTACATTTAAGAGAAGACGAAGTGAATGAAACTTTGGTTGCACGAAATTAAAATTTTGGTTTACGCGAAACAGACATCATCGTAATGCCAGTATTCTTTACATTACTCAAACTTTATTTTAGAAAACGAACGCACATTGCACCACCAGACTCAATGCTCATTCTGTGGTATTGTTCAAACGTCCAAGGGAAATCAGGAGTGCAAGAGGAGAAGGTCCAGTGTAAAAAGGATGTATGATGTAAGATTCGCTTCACCTGTTTTTGCTCCGAAAACAACACATGTCAGCAAGATGTGCATATTACCCTCTTCCTCGTCCCAAGAGACAACCTTCCTCTAAGGAAAGTGAAAAGCTGCCGTCTCCTCATGTAGGTAAACACCGAGATATTTTGACCGTTTTGTCTAAATCCAGTCCTCCGATACAAAAACAAATCATTCAAAAGTGCCCAAAGAAATCATCAATACTGTGTGTGAATTTTGTTATAAAGTTGGATAGGAACGATACCTTTGTCCAAGATACAGAAACAATTAGGAAAAATCGGAACGTTCTCCGCCAGTTGATGAAAATTAAAATATCCATCAATCAAAACAAATGCTGAAGGATTTCTACCCATTGCTCTATTGTTAAATTAGGTTTCCCTTTCTTAGGATCTATTGAAGGACCTCGTTTAGAAGGACTGTTAAAATGAGATGGAAGAAAAAATGTCACCCTACTCTCGATATACTTCATACTTCTACCTTTGGATCTTATCGAACTAAAACACGTTTATGTTCCATAGATTAACCGTTCTGTCGTAATATTGGATTCGCACACCAATAAAAACTAAGTGCTAGTGTTTGATGGATTGTGTGGGTTAGAATATGGGTGTGTGTTTTGGATTGTAGTCAAAAAGAAGGTTGCTGAATAGTATTATGTGTTGCGTTGGATTGTAAAAGTGTCTGTTGGTTTAATGTTAAAAATTACCATCCTCGTTTCTCCGCTTAAAACTTCCGACTTTATAAACTTTTCGAACCTATAAAACTTTGGACCCTATAAACACTTTTGACTCTGCAAACATTTTGACCCTCTGATATTGTAACAAGATAACCGGGTTGGATTTCGGATTTATAACAGAACAATTTTGATGGTGATACAAATACAATGTTTATTGATGAATTACTTGAGTGGAAAAAGAATTATGATTAATACGTGCGTGTATAAGATCCAAATATTGAACTAATTGACACAATCCGCACGAACCTAATAATGTAACATAAACGTGAATACGAGTAAATGACCTTACACAGTACAAGGGCAAGGTTAATGATTCACAGCAATTTCACACGACGAAAAGAATGATGTGTTTTACTCAAATAGTAAAAATGATGTACTTTACTCATATAGTAAAATGATGTATTCACTCAAATAAATATGTAAAAATGAGGTACTTTACTCAGATAGTAAAATGATGAAACGATAGGACAGATATCATACAAAACATCTTCACAGTCCCAAAACACTGGGTATAACATACCCCAAAATTAGCACACGGCTAAAAGATTGCATGTATGGAGTTAACACAAAACACTCCATCACTAACATACTTGGGCTACTAGTCACACTGGTCAATCAAGCAGTCAGCATTACAAGTAGTCACCGACCACCATTCAATTCCTTGGTCAAGCAATTAACGCCCACCAATCGGTCAGCAAAGCCCGATCACTGTTCAATCAGCTGCACGGCCGCCGTTCAGGTCCATCGTCAGCTCCACATCCGTTATGGTCAGCACCACAATAGTCAATGGTTGATCTATGGTCGGCTCTACAGCTGGTACACCGTCAACCTGACCACCATGGTCAGCTCCACAGCTGCCACGGTCAGCTATGATCACCATGGTCAGCTCTCATCAGCAGAAAATAAATCTAACACCCTGTACTAAGAATGACACGGGTATATACGATAACACGTAATGACGTTATACACGGTAAACTATAAAAATTACATTATCGGCACAACATTACAAAGCAATAAAACTACCCGTGTCCGATAAGAATCCTATGGTACTAAACGTTTCTTAATAAAATGCAACTTTATTGCTAATATAGATCTCTTGTTAAGTCACATACAAGAATAGAAATTATTTGCATTATACTTCACAAGCCGAAGCTACACAGAGAATATACAAAAACTAAACGTGCTAGTACAATAGGAAAAACCTATAATATAAGTAAGAAATTAATAAACAACTCACATACCTCCACAGCTGAAGATGTGCAAGTGCTTAAGTAGACTTCTCACTGACAAGACGTTCCGCAATGTAAAGATTTCGTCCTACGGTGAGGTATTTATACACAGATGATGTAGCCCTACATCGTCTGTGCGCTTGATGAATATCGGTTTTTCCCATCGAAAGCACTTCGCACGTGCAGCATAGGACGAATCGAACTCACTGTTTCGAAATATTGTACAACATACATAAATCATCCTCGGGTATCGTTGTATACAAAAAACGAAACCCGAGTACATGTATTTAATAATAAAGGGATTATTACAATTCCGTGACAGATATCATGCCCATGTTAAACTTAAGGACGAGTTTAACATAGGATTTCCTGCATTAAGGACGAGTTTAACATAGGATTTCCTGCATTATATTCTACTGTTTCCGGCTTGTTAATGTTTGGCGTAATGTTTGGTGAATGGCCCAGATTCTGTAAATCAGCTACATGGGATCAAATGGAAAAGTACTATACAGCAAGTATATGTCACATGAAGTTTGATAGAGATATGATTCACATATAAAAATGAATGTACAAACGTCAGTTATCTGATTACTGCTCTATAAGCTGTATACTTTCAAACTACAAAAATCGTTTCGTCTTTTGCACATATAAATATGTTTTCCCAGTAAAATGTTTCCAGTCCAAGCATTTAATATGTATTTTACAGTTAAACGAATTTCAGTTCCAGGCATTGTATATCTAACTCAGAGTAACATTTATTTTAGGTCTAAGTATTTTACATGTTGTTCACATGAGATGATTCGATAAAATAAGGGAAAAAGAACATATACACAACCTTTGCCATATATTAATATTTGCTAAATCATGTGCAGTTTTTCTTTTGAAGGAATAGTGGAGGAAGATGGCGGCGGGGGGGGGGGCTAATTGCCAAAGTAATATGTATCATATGCAGGTAATAATGGTTACTGTAAAATTTAATTTAACAGCAGTGGGACACATTATAGATCTTGTAAATTGTGAGGAGAATATGTCCTGATATTTAAATTCACTTTCCATTAGGCAAACCCTTCCGCAGAACGACGTAAACAAGCACAAGACAAAATCAATCAAATCAGCACATCGAAATTCTGTTTGCACTACTCACTGCCAATAGCTGTGCCATGTAGTTGTGGTTTAAATGCATTTTTAACACAGAACTTCGTTTGTTCAGGATCATGACGATGCAAATTTATGCTCGTAGCCTCAGTACACAAGTAAGCAGAATGTCATGACAGAGATGTCCAAGATTCATGTTCTCAGTGTAACATCTGAACATAACAACATGACATATGAAGGGTTCCAAACAGGACTATATTAGAAGACTTCATCAAGAATGAGAGGATCTACACAGAGACATGTATATTTGGAAATTTCCAGAGGACGCACATGATTGTTGTGATACTGTAAACTAGTATTGGTCAAACGTATTTAGTAGAGCAAGAAGTTTTCCGGACTTTGCATTGGGAGTAAGCGGTTTACAGAAATATGCATGGTATTGTCATTTTGTACGTATGTAACAGGGTGTCCATGAGGTATCGAGATTAGCTTTAGTAAGAAGAAATGAAATTTTGGTGTACAAAAATTGAACAGTTTGATCCATATGATCATCACGTATAAGGACAAAAGGAACAAGTGATTAATTCAGCAAGATTTAATTTTGCATTCTGAAATCAAGAATGATTGCTGTCATTTCAAACAAAGTGTTGTGCCATTCCATGACAAAGAATGACATTAATACATTTCGTACTGTTTTAAGTAATAAGTGGCATGCACAATCTCAAATAAATGAAATGCTCTGTAGAGATTGTCATTGTTATTGTCATAGAGATTGTCATTGAAAACGATTCAAAGCTGTGATGAAAGAAAATGAAACACTGCACACAATCACCGAGAAACTTCGTGTCGAACTGAATTCTTTGACTAAATCGGTACGAATGTCATTCGTACTATTATTTCCCGTGTAAGTAACCTATCGTGTAATACCAATCGTTGGGATAATCATCACTCTCCATTGCGTGCATCGAATAACAAGACCTTTTGTGTACAACTATTTATCCCCCGTTTCAGTTGAATCTAACGAATATTCCCCAGTAATAAACGTTGTGGAATCTCAAGCCGGTGCAGTGGCCGAACAGGATGTGGTTTCCAAATAGCTCTGATAAAATCAGATATTGTCGGTAGCAGACGTATTATCCACGTCGCTGAAAATATCTTACAGAATTACAATAACCTGTTTCATCCTAATGCAATAAATGCAACATTCACACCCACTCAAAAAAAAATCGTTAGCTTACACTAAAGGGCTTTCTTTCTGTACATGGTACTTTGATCATGACAGAACATGGTATGCGTCCTATTCCTGGCAATAATAATGTGAAAGGTATTGATTTGCATACCCTCTTACGGTGGCTGCTGGTCAGGTTGAAAGGCCTATATCGTTTGACAAACCTATAGCGAAAACGGCTCTGATATTATCGATGATGATAATGATGATGGTGTTGATGTGAATGTTGTATTTTGAAGGTTTGATCACACGAAAAACAATGCAGTGTTATGTGGGCGGCATTAATGTCAAATCTACTGCAGATGGCCTCAGTAAATTCATATATGAATGCGATATGGAACCGATATTCGTAAAGTTTACCTACAGTGACGTAGCTGTCATGCAGCCAATCTAACTGTACATAACATACAATGCCAGACCGTTTAAAAATGACGTTGCATGGCCAAAAACTGTTAATGTAAAGAGGTGGTATGGTAACCAATCCTGGTGAGATTGGTTTAACAAAGTAAATAAAGGCTGAGGGTGGTGACATCCCTTGACTAGGGCAACGTAGTCAGTTTTACCTAAGTCTGTCTTTTTGCACTTTCGCAAGTGTGCGTTTCATTATCTTTGCCCTGCTTTAAAAGCCTATATCCCAGTTTCATTGGAATCTTAATATACTGAGCTGAAATGTTAAAGGAACTGTGCCCTCCGCCATTAGCCTTAGTGCAATGGTGGATAAATAGCATGTTGATGTAGTATGCCGAGTTAGGGTAACTTGTGTTGTACTGGGGATTTCAATGCAATAATTGAACCAGATACATTTAGAGATGGCAAGGATGGGATACTTCACGAGTTCTTACGATATAATAATCTAATGACACTGGTCATTTAACAATATACAGTGGTTCCCGTTTACATTCGTGCCAGCGAAAACATTAAACGATGATCGATCATTTTGCACTTGCGGATCAGTTAATGGGTTACGTACGGAATATGGACAATTTTTCAGATCACGAAGACGACATTATATCTCACGACCTTCCTATACCCAATACTTACATGAAGTATGTAAGGCTGCAAAATTTTGTAGAGATTTCGAAGTACATTTTGTTGAGGTCCGCGTGACACGTACCCATTAAGATTGATATATTGGCTATGATCGCCATAGCTTGGCAACTTTTTATAATTAATCTTATCTGTTTTGAGCTTAAATTGGTTTTTAATTGTGACCTGCTAGTTAACAGTTAGAACATATAGGGGGAGCGATGTTAAAGTGAGGTCATAGCGGTAAAATGTCCAAAGTTACATGCACCAGGACAGAGTATGTTATGAAGTTGTGGTCCATTTGAAACAGGTGTCATAAAATTATATTTTCCAGAACAGTTGTTAATAAAAGCGGACTAGAAAGAATTTTCTGACTTCTGTGGGACTGATAAGAATTCAGCCGGATAAAATAGTAATCCTGATTGGCTAAGCTAAATTGGGGGGGGGGGTCCCAGACGGAATTCAGGGAATTTAGGAATAGCCCTCGTAGAATTTGACAGTCTAAGTTCTGCAATGAGGCAATACGTTGACTGCAGAAAATAAGACAATTCTCGTTAGATTGTGTCGGGGAGTGATGGACACGGAAAAGGGGAGACATCCGACTTAATAAGGAGGTACGAATCTAGGATAAAGCATAAGTCTCAATTCCACGCAGTGTATCTTCATTGATGTAAGTTTGTAATTGTTGTAGAATTTATTCATTTTAAATTCATACTTCAGTTTTTCCTTGAGTTCAAAAACAATAAGCGCATGTTTTATGACTCATGTTGTAAGAATGTCTTATAATATTTCGTTATATGAGTGAATTCAGGTTTAGAGGTTTGCTATGAAAAAGAAATTATGTAGTAAGATTTCATGCATTTCTTCGGATGCAGATTGTGTGAATATGTAAATTATCTGTCTTAAATGATTTGTATCATTTATGCTGAGGATAGATTTTCCCATGTCTGGATATCTATGTCATTACATCACAAATTATCAGTTAACCTGGTTAGGAAAAGAAGTGAAGTCCATTAGTTCGGGTGTAAATAAGTTGTAAATTCTCTTCAGCCGAGAATCGATGTTAACGTGTGGCTAGTTGAAGTGGTAATTTATAGCCCATCATGACAATGATAGTGTCCGAGTGAACTAATTTTGTCATGATACTCAGTTAAGAAAGCAATAGCCATTATCAGGACATAGATTTATTATAATAGGTTACAGTGTATTAAGTGCGATTTACCATTGCTAGTCTGTTTAATTCGATAGACGATATCTGACGCAAATAGAGAATGGGAATCTTGTTTGATTCCAGGAGAAGACAAATGTGGTATAGGTTGAGAACTATATTTTATTTTTTCAGCTGAAAGAAAATAGCTCTACGAATACCTGACTGTGAGTTGGAAGGAGATCGCAGTCGATGACCCGAAAAGGCTAGTAAAAGGAGAGAGAGAAGGAAAGAGACGGAAACGCTGACCGATCACCAGCGGTGATTGGGAAAGGACCGGAAGCACCAGTTGATGCTTTCATGCCAGGCAATCTGTGTTCGATCTGTCCCTCAATCATATAATGAAATTTGTTCTATCAGTAACAGAATGCTAAATGAAATTCGCATGATTTTATAATTCTATTTCTGAGAGAAAGCAATTATTCACACGTCGCTTTTTGTTATATAATCGATTAAATTGTATATTTTACATACGGGGACACGTGTTATACTAGGATCAAATTGTATATTTTACATACGGGAACTCATGTTACACTAGTCTATATCTCTGCCCAAATCTTTCTTATTCCATCCCTTAAATTCATATTTATTTTATTGTTTACCTGATCCGGTCAGTAACACAGTGGTCGCTTATCTCTTACAAAACGATAACCAAAAACCATATGGAGTGAGAAAGATATCATCAACACACACACACACACACACACACACACGCGCGCGCGCGCGCGCGCGCGCGCGCACGCACGCATGCACACACACAAACCACCCCATCACAAAGCAGATTCTGACAGATTCTCTTCGATACATTAATCCTTGTTACCTCCCTCAGTATGGCAGTTGGCTAAAACAAGAGAAGACAGTAAGGTATTTACTTGTATATCTAGACTATGGACAGATGTTCCTCAAAATCAGCTCGGTATGTCTATTCGATGTGGAAACGTTTATACAGACTTGATACGTCATATTTGTGTTGCATATCCTTTTATTGCAAGTTTCAGAAATCCTTTCTGAAAACCCCTGACTTAACAACTTTCCACTAAGCCTGTACGTTACGTTATTTGACGCAGAAGATGAGCTGCAACAGCAATATATTTCTACGTAAACGGTTTCCAGCGGGACTAATTGACATGGAAAAGCTATTTGTTCGCTATGCGGTATACTTTGTCACACAGTGTGCGGCTATGTTCGACAAAAAGATGTTTTGTAAATTGCAACTTCCCCGGATCATGCAAACTTGAATGATAGCTGTAATGCAAGGGATTTTAAGTATTGTGTTTTATTTTATAACATAGACCAGCTGTGTTGTGATAATCATACTACACTCCTCTTTTCATTTTTGTATATACAAAATCATTTCTGTCGCATCTGGGGCCTATTCTTGACTTTTTCCACATGAGATCAGGCTGTATAGTGTGCCGACAACTTTCATCATTTGCATAACATTTGTTTGTCTTTATTTATTTTGTTTTTCTTGTAGATTTAACTTATGAGTTTTATTTATTGTAATCAAGTGATTTACTATAATTAATTATCATATCATGTAATCTTCTATGGAAAGAAATACAGATGCATGCAATAGGATTGAAGCCGGATGGGATTGGATCAGGTGAAAACACTAAATACAATTACTTGAACGAGATGTTTATTTATAATGCTTATTGGTAATGAATGACTCTGACACCTTACTCATCCAGAATCCAACGGGCAATATAACAAAATGATGCACACAAAGTTCAAGCGTGGATAAAAGAAAATGCGATCCTTTCTAAATGGAACCGATCAAATCATCACCCAAATCATTTATTAACTAAGTACACGTTGTTTTAAAGCATTTGAAAATTATGTTTTTGCTCCAACACTAAAATATTATTCATGTATTCAAAGATGTTAAAACTGACAAAATTTTTCTTTATGACTTTTACAATAATTATTCCTTTTTAGTGGGTTTGGAAGCAGGGGATGAAGAAGCCCTGGAGAGAGAACATTTCTAATGTAAAGCATGTCTTCAGTACCAAATGCCTAGAATGCCAGACACTGAATAGCTTTTGTAGGATGCCTTTCACTTTGCTTGGACCGATAAAACCTTGAATAAGGAATATGATAATGGGTTTTGATACAGCACCCATTGCTAATTTTAATACTAGCAGTATCTCCTACAGCATAAACTCTTTAGAGGTGCTTAATCTTGTGGTATTTAGCGTCTTGAATGTTTAGCAGTGGAGAGATAAGTGTCTCTGGCGTGTTTCTGAAGCTTAGAATAAGGTCTTGCAACTGATTAGATCTGCATTATCAAGCATTATTGAATAGGGTTTAATGTTGAACTATTACTGATCTTTTCACATAGTGAAATAAGAATTTTACTCTGGACTAGACCAATTAAAAAGTGATCTAGCACATACTAAAATTCTAACATTACACAATACCAATGTTGCAAAATCCTGGCGATGCAAGGGCTATACTGTAATTACTCGACTTTGTAACGCGCGTGTTGTAATTAATGCGATGTTTTGTTTTGGATTTATTCCTTTTCTAAACAAGACCATTTAAAAATGTTTAAATCCCAGACGATCTCTCTCTCTCTCTCTCTCTCTCTCTCTCTCTCTCTCTCTCTCTCTCTGTAACTGTAACAAAGTTGTGTGTACGCCCAGCGATTTCAAACCTACGAGGATTCTATTGTTATGTGTAGACTCGTACAAAAGTAATAAAAGAAAAGAGTGAAGCCAACAAGCTTTGTATATTTTAACAAAATAATTTATTTCCCTAGAAAACAATGTAAAAATTGGAAATAGGACTTACGGTTTGTGAATATAATCCAAACTTTAATCCTAGGATTGAAAAATATAAGTCCTATCACTAAACAGGTCTAACTGAATCCAGGTTCGAATCTCGATGAAATTCCAATATGGAGGCGATGACGTCAGATGAAGTCGTTGTACTTATGGCAACAGATCCTCGTTGAATCACAGTTTATAATGTTTCCGTTTAGAATTCCAGAATAAATTTTCACTGAATTTCTTTGTCTCAGAACTTTTTATAAAAAAAGTACACTTGTTTGGTCTTCTAGAGAATAAATTATTAAATTCCCCCCCCCCCAATAAATGAACTTCAAAACAATCTGGCTTCAACAATAAAACACCTTGAGCTCTGAGGTGTAAAACTTTCGACTGGACTAATCTACTACCAATTGGCTGTTTTAAGCCTCGATTTTAGGTCACATGGTGGCTCATGTGACAGGCGACGTGACCACTAATTTGAACAGCGCAATAAAAAAAAAATGCAATTTAGCACGTGGCTAGAATAGCCCTATCTAAGAATCAAATTCTCACACTGGAAATAAATTAAAAAAGAAAGACTTTTTACAACTCAGCTAACACGTGGGCCGAAAATGACCTTGCTAATAGCCAGTCATTTCCGCTTAGTGTTTACAAGATCAATGAACCAGGGTGAGCTAAAATAGTGCTGAAGAAATCGTTATAATCTCATCGGGTCAAGCCAATTTTCGGAAAAGAGATTCAAATCCAATGAAAATTATCATTACAATAAAATGTAATGAAACAAAAAATAAAATAAAATAAAAAAAAATTTTAAACTAACACACAAGCAATTTAATTACATATACATAACACTATATAACGAACAATAGTGAGTTTGTATCATTTCACTCATATCATATCCACTTTTTTTTCACATTTCTGGATTTACTAACAATGCAAACATTTTTCCTAGCTCTTTCCTTGAAAATATTTCTCAAGCTGATAATAATAGAGCGATGACAGAAACCAGAAAACGACTACTATGTTGACTTACTGAAGCCTCTTTCTTTGATTTAATCACATGGTTAGTACCACGTATTTGTAATTTGCAACAATCTGAAGAATTAATGTACTACGTTTATACAAAGATAGGTTTCTTTCTCGCCCCAGGAAGAACCCATTACTTAGTTCATGGGGGCTGGAGATTTGGAATAGGGTCTTTTAATACGTCCAAACAATCCGCCTTTACATTCAACAATAAGGCATACTGGTTTATTAAACATGTATGGTTAATCAGTAATTGCTTTTGTGAGAATAATACAATCTTACAAACATGATGAAAATTGGCAAATTGTTAGAAAGAAATGTATAAAATTAAATAAATGCACCAAGCAAGCTCATAGACAAACTGGATCATGCTAAAAAGAACATACGTCATGAACCAGTACAAACCAGGGAATTATTTGTTAAAAAAAAAAAGGTCACAGTGGAGGTTCCCATTTTGAAAGATGCAGAAACTTTTTAACATAAGCAAAAATTCGACAAAAGATATCGTTACATTTTATGACGATAATGATGATAATAAAAAAAAAATACCAATCTGGACGGATAAAAAATGTCCTGTGCTTAGAGAAACATTTGAAATACAATAAATTTTAGTTTGTTCCCAAAGTGACATAAAGTAGCACGACACTATATCACAAAACTATTTAATAAACATTTTTTATTTCGAAATTTAAAAATCTCATAATCCTCTTTTATCTTGCACAAGCTCGAATCTAAGACAATTGTAAATATGCTGAAAGTCCATTAGTGGCCAATATCAAGTAAATCATGAACTCTGGCCATTTAACTATCTACTGCTACATATGCTTGATTTGCCATGATTACTCGTTTTGTTACTTTATTCAACCATCCCTTATAGAAATGATTCTACTGCAGTAATATTCTCTTTTGGTTATGATAGAATGGGTATTTTAAAGTTCTGAATATTTTGTTATAACTTTTTGCATTCGTTCAGCCTGCCAATAAATTTTATGTTGATTGATATACAAGACAGCGTTCTAAAATTACCTGTACTTGCACGTGCAGCACGCACGACATCAGCAGATCTATGCGCATGCGTATTCAAGGCAAAAGACAGTGTAAAGTCTAGACGCTGTTAGGATACTCTCTGACTGATATCAATACCAACTGTGATAAAATTTGAGGATATACTTCTATCATATCCTGCAGTTCTGAAATGGTTTTATCGCGAATCCGTGGAAGATGACACGCCTTCTGGAAGATCGTTATTGCGATACCTAAGTGGAAAGTGGCTGAAATTGATGGTGTTCGATGCGCAACGGAGGAATATTACTATTATCACGGGCATTCATTCATCAGCTGTTTTTAATATACTAAGAATTACTTTTCTGAATCCGACTAAAGAGCAAATAATTATAAAGTCTAGATCAAAGAAAACGAGAAGAGAACGCAAATAAGTCAACGTATAGAACTATCGAGAACTATCGAGAAAAGTGTTTCTACGCATTATTTTTCGCTCTGAAAGGCTGGTCGTCCATTTAAATGTGCCTGATTCTGCTAGTGTCACTGGACATTTTAGTAACTCCAAAGTGTTGCCAAAAGGTGTGAAACAATAACGACCTGCCTCACCCCACCCCACCCGCGTACCTGAGGTATTTAGCTTTAACGGGCGACAGATTTCCTGACAGAGCATATCATGCAAACTTTACGACATCCTCAATACAGCCCTGATTTAGTTCAAAGTGAGTTTTGGCTGAATCCCGTTTTAAAATATTCGCTAATGAGCAGACTATTTGAAGGCCGCCATGCGTGGAAGTACAATTTTGCAGGGAATCAACAGAAAACCAAAACGTGAATGCAAAATGGCATGTAGTAATTTTGATACTCCGGCTAGGAAGGTGGATACCGGTGTATTAGTAGCATTTTGAAATGATGCACTGATGTACAGTTTACCTGAAGAATCCCCTACATTTTATTCACTGTTTGGGTTTGAAAAATATGAAGACTTCTTGTTTAAATTTAAATGGCACGCTTGCAAAAAGAGTTTGGTCAAGCCATTTTTTAAAAGCATGGTTATTGCAGTTGTTGCACATGGACGTTTGTTTAGGACGATTTCTGTCGAGAGAATGAAACTGTGACCTATGTATCACCTCTATTGAGATACATGTTGCAGTCTAAGTTGCACGCATAGTCTGGACAGTCCCCTTCCTCACAAATTAAATGAAGTCTCACATGCCTAAGCATATTGATTCAAATTTGTTTTAAAAATTCTCTTTATGCAGATCGTGTGACTTCTTTAATCCCACTAAGAATCATGTTACACAAGGCTTTTAAAAATTTCCAAAATGCCACGTAAATTGACATCACGTTGACACAGAAATAGGTATTCTAGCATAATACGCATTTTTGATGTAAAAAAAAGTGCACATGTAATAATTTCATTGAGCACCGGTTAGAGATTGACACCTATCTTAGCCAGCTGAACCTACTTTAAGAACAAGCCCACGTGCTTACGCCGATATGAAGCAGTAATTAAGTATTGTACATATCGGTTATTTTGTCATTTTGGTCAATCAAGCCAATCAAGTGTGCTTTCGTTTGTGGAATCCAGGTACATTTACATCAAACTTTCTGGATACCGGGTAAATTTACATCAAAATATCTGGATTCCATGTACATTTACATCAAAATATCTGGATTCCGGTTATATTTAAATCAAATTGGTTGAAATTCTTCTAGATTGCATTAATAGGCCGACATTTGTAATTTGCTCCCATGTTCAGTACTGTACTTTTGATTTGTTATCTATTGTGATTAAAACAAATCCCTTCATTTGCAAAATTTTTAAAAGGGTGGCAGTCCAGATCTGTTGCCAGCACATACACAACTATACCTGATATACAAAATAAACAAATTCAGATCTACTAGCCGCCGATCTGTGGAAGAAATTTGTAATACCATCTCGCAGTTATATCGACATGAAGTAGGAATTCTTGCAACCAATCGCGAGACGAGATTTAGCTTGTCAGCACGCGCGAGAGGTCTATCATTTCTAAACCAGGTTGGCTGGAGCAGTACTGTTTTCATGTGGCAAGCAGTCTGATGTGTTATTATCCGATTCTTCGCTGATATATGAATACATTCGTATTACGGATAAAGAGAAATTCCGACGCAGGTAGGACTGCCTCTCTCTCTCTCTCTCTCTCTCTCTCTCTCTCTCTCTCTCTCTCTCTCTCTCCAAAGGTACAAGAAAATACAAAGAAAGAAAGCTAAGAATATAAATATTCAAAATATTCATTGAATCGAATAACCAATTTTACTCAACGTTTTCATTATCAAACGCTATGAAGTTAACTTGTACTCTATTTTACGCTATATGCAGGTTCTGTTCGCCTTATAGTATCAATCCGTCTGATACAAAAATGATAGCATAAAAAATTACTTCACATTTCAAGACTCAGAAGTCCAGCGTAATGAAACTGCTGAGTCCAATAAACAATGTTATTTTTGTTTTAATTGTTTTATAAAATATATGTGCTGTATAGAAAATGACTTATATGATGTCCCAGTACGGAGTGATGTAGAGAATAGTATAAGAGTCATGTATAGGAGTCAGCTCATGTACGTTGTTTGCAAGTTTCTTGGCACATTCACGCATTGGAAGGGAAAATACTGCATATAGTTTACATATCACGGGATTAATGCTGTTATTTCATCTAAACAATGTTTTCTTCTTCCTACCAATGGTTGTAGGGATGGAGTGGTTTGGTACATATTTTTGTGCGACTAAGCAGCAATACATCTGAAACGAGTGAATAGAGTAAATATAACTGCATACTTTTTGTAAGCTATATTTTGAAGATACGACATAACAAATGGTTTTTAAAAATTTTGTTATTAAAAGTTCGGGATTCCAGAGCTAGTTTGGAAAGCATTATGCAAAGTAGCAATTTTAATTTAATGTTTCCACTCTAAGGAATTTTGTCCTGAATGCTTACATTAATCGTATTCCATTCGTGGCGTGGGCGGTTTTCCTACTCTGTTTACCAAGATTCTAATACTGTAAACTGTGCGTTGCTTTTGTCCTTACAGATGATCGCTTTTGAAATTTTGGAATACTTAACATTTGTATGAATTGGATTTTTTAAAAATATAATAATCCAACCATTCCATAATCACTTACAAATATACATGTTGGTGTTTATGTTCCTGGTATGATACCTATCTCAATATGAGGGTCATAGAAGTCATTACATAGGAGGGTAAAGGACAAGTTAAATTGACACAGCGTGTAATTGATGATCAAGTTCATGACCTCATCTTTTTGTTCAATTCGGAACAAAAATCAAAAGACGATGACACGTTAAGAAAAGTGACAGAGAACTGCTAAACTTTGTGGTTGTTTTTGTTTGTTTGTTGTTTTTCTTTCGCAATGCTGTCATTCAGACAATATTTTCAACTGAAGCATAACATGCTCTTATGTGGCCGACTTTTGTTGGAGATGTTTAATTAAATAACAATGCACAAGGAAAAATTTACCAAGTCAGAGTAAAGTCATTTTTGCACATCGACTCTGAGTGGAGTCAGCAAAACACTCTGGCCCGAAGTTTAGCATAAATGGCACAAAAGTGACGGATATTGCTGTGCGTGAAATTTTTAGTAAAAGTGACTAACGTTGCTATGCGTGAAATTTTTACTTTCGTGAATTTTCAAGTAAACAAAAGTGCGAATGTTTTCTGTGTCAGCTGTGTGTTTCAGCTATTACTCAAGTACCAGCGTTCAGTTATTGAGGAAATCAAAGATTCCCAAAACTCTTTATTCAACATATTTGAGTCATTTTATTTAGGTAATTCTTTTTTCAGCATTATACATCATTTTATTCATTGCTATTAATTTCAGTAAAACGTAAATTAAAACAATTTTGAAATTTTGCAAGCGATATTCTGTACTTCTTAGTTAAAAATTTATAGAAAAATGCAGTAAGCATGATTAAGTATGTCTGAAAATCGATTAAACTGATTTTTTTTTTTTTTTCTTTCAATGTTTTGAATTTGGGGGAAGCATATGTTGCCGCATGTAATCATTGATATAAATTTCACCCGAACATTTGTACACTGACTAATTTATGAAATATTGCAGCAAAATATACGTTACTGAAGACAAAAGATAATTAGAAATACGTAAGCGATTGGAGATTTTTAAGTTTATTTCTCTCAGTGCCTTTCTTCCACCAGAATGTTATTAACCGTACTCAGACTAAGATAATCCATGGACTTCTGCCTCCCGGCTCAAGATGCGTATTCTTTTAACTAAGCGATAGTATTGAATATTGACGTAACCTGGAACGTGTCCCGAGAACGTCTTTTGCTGTCAACTATTAATTCTTGAAAGCATTTATTTTAAATTAGTGATTGGTCTTCTATGTGTGTCGTTTGGGATGTTATATAACATGATTTCTTTAACAGTTGTTCAAAACGTCAATACTTACAGACGTTCGGGACCAATTGCTTTGCTGGCGTGATACTTGACCTTGAAACTAATGTAATAACTTTGAACTATTCTGTAGCAATTATTATTTCAGCCTACTACTCTTGTATCTGATAAACAGCATCCTGGATCATGTATCAATGTATTGATTATTTGGGTTATTTTTTCATCTGTCTTTACTTCTAAGAAAAGGTTATCAAAAATAGAAACAAATGGGGAAACTATCAACGGTATTCTCCCATAAATGTGTACAATTATTTTGAAGTCTTGTGTTTTGTGTACAGTATTCGTTCTTATGTGTATAGTATTATTTCATTTATTGATATCCAACTGTCAAAAATTACCAATAAGTATGTGAAACAATAAACAAAACAAAGCTTGACAATTAGATTTACGCGACAAAAAGGGACCTGCAAGTTCCTCTGTAGTCCTAACAAAAAGGGACTTGCAAGTTCCTGTCTAGTCCTCTCTAAGAAGGACGTGACTGTTCATATGTGTTCCTATCTAAAAGGAACTCCCGGTTCATGTGTAGTTCTATCTAAAAGGGACCTCCAAGTTCCTCTGTAGCCCTAGCAAGGGGCAGAATAAAATTTTTACATGTTTATGTAAGATATTTTTTTCCCACAAACCAATACAGTGGTTGATTATAAAACAAGTACTACATGTTCATACATCCAATGAGTTTGAATTCTTTTCACTTTTCTTCATGATAACAAAGAGACCCTTCAGCCTTAAGAGATATTTGTTCAGAGACCAGATACGGTTCATGAAAACACCTTGGAAATCACGTTATATAACTTGCTAAGTATGTTCTCACATTTCTGAGAATATCTTTATGGAGATCGTTCCTCGAATCATCCATCGATCGATCGAATCGAGAGAGAGAGAGAGAGAGAGAGAGAGAGAGAGAGAGAGAGAGAGAGAGAGAGAGATCAGAAATCAGGCTTTGACCATAGTTAATCAAATTGCACACAAATTATTTGCAAATAATCTGGCATTTTAAAGATGCGATTATATTTTATTATATTTTCTAATGTGCACAAAATTAAAATCGAGAAAAAAATTCAGCTTTTATCTCTTCTGTTTACAATTGCGTTTTAATTCCCCCGAAAAGTATAAAATTAAAAAATTGTGATTAGAAAGCGAATAATTTCAATAACTAAATCGTCGGGATTTGAGTTACAGGCACGTGAACTTCGATCACGAGAATATTTATTAAAAAATCAAGTAAAA
>JAECUM010055409.1:0-12844 GCA_016617855.1 Megalonaias nervosa | reverse complement strand
TCACATCTATTTGTCAACGATTATTTACCGGTGGCATCATGGACGCGTATGTGTATCGGTCTCTCATCGATGAAATTACCGACAGCGACTGAATGTCGTCCGATTAAACAGTTGTATACTAACATAGATGATCATACACGCTAATCAACGCAGACCAATCATGGTCAGGGTGGTAAATGGTCGATTACCTGTATATGAGACATTTTACGGAGATGGACTCGGTGATGTTGTTAGGGGTTTATTTTCGAGAATCGCCCCAAAAGCAGCACCGATTGCAAAGCAATTAGGCATGAAAGTCATTGATGTTATTAGTGAAAAAGGTATTAAAGTTGTCGGTGACGTTACCAGTAAAGCATTTTCTGCGATCAAGGATGGACTAGCACGATTAGCACAATGAGTGCAACGAAAGCAGAGCACTCCACCACAGAGTCCGCCGCGAGCAAATCTGGCCAGCACCGCAGAGATGTCTGCGCGTGTTAGTAAAATAATAAATGACGCCGAAAACGAGAAGCTAGCAGCGATGGTTTTACCGTCAACGACAGATGAGGAAAAAAATATAGCAGCAAGTTTGATAGCGGGAAGCGGGCTCCCCCGAAGTGGTCTTCGTATTAGACGATGATCAATAACATAACATGTTTAAACGCGAGTCTGATCCCGCATTTTATATGGATGCGCCAGTTCTCAAAGATGAATCTGTGCGTGATTATCAGTTTTATTCTTACGATGCGCGAATGCCGGATCAATGCGGACGAATTGAATTACAGGTTAAAGATACGAGTAGATATTTCTTTCCCGCAGAGGCATTTATTGAAGTTGAAGGTAAAATCGTAAAAGCGGATAAAACTGAATACGATAACGATGTTGGTTTTGGTTTTGTCAACAACGGTATCATGGCGTTGTTTGACAGCGCCACGTACGCCATCGACGGAAGAAATATTGAATCCATTCAAAAAGATGTTGACGTTGCCACGACGATACTTGGTCGTGCTCGATGCAGCGATGATTATTCAAGATCAGCCGGCCCATCCATGATGTTTTTCAAGGATACTTCTGATCATCCAAACCACAAAAATGTAACGGTCGGCAATGTACGAAATGCCGCAGGAACCGCAGAAACTCCGGCGGTGTTATCCATAAACGCCAATTTTAACCTCGGATTCGCATCGCGGAAAGCAGTGCTCGAGGACAGAATGTTTTCTTGCGCGATTACGTTGTCACACATCTTTGGATTTTGTAGGGGCGTCAGAAAGGTCATTTTCGGAACCAAACATACAGTTGTACTTGTACGAAAGCAACCGACGATGATGCATTATGGCACGTTGAAGGAGCTGATGCAGGTGCACCTGCGGCACTTCATGGTAAAGTAGTATTAACAAAACTTTCATTGTGGATGCCAGTAATGACTCCCGCGAGGACCATCGAAGATCAGTTACTCAATTTTATGAGCGGCGGAGGCAAATCAATATTGTCATGGTTGATGACGACCACGGATGCCATCCAAAGTGCCGTTAATGGTGTATTTACGTGGCAAATAGCGTCTCAGCAAGGTATTTCTGCACCGCAACATATATTCGTTGCTTTCCAAAGTACTGCACGATTAAACTCACAAATACGTTCCGCGATGATATTTCACATACTTGGTGTCAGTGAGGTGTCGCTGCGGATAAATGGACATCAAGAACCATCCGAGGATATTTTGTTGAATTTCGAGCTAAATCATGTAGCACGTGCGTATCATCGTCTGATGTCGTTTATGGGACGTGATCAAAACGCTGATGCTGGTTTACAAAAATCACAGTGGGATTTTATAACGTTATATCCGAACTTGTTGTATTTCAAAACTGTGAAGGAAAATTGAAGACGAGTAATATTTCAATCAACGATATTATTATTCGTAATCGATTATCGCGAGAAGGTCTCATTGCTGTATACGACAGCGAGGGCAAACTTGTTCCTAGTGTTGTTACTCCGTCGTCGATCCGAGATAGCATAAGTGAACGAGTGTTAAAAGCCGGTGATATAATGAACGGCGTCATTGACATGAATAACAATAAACTTATTAATGTAGGAGAACCGACGGATAATCTCGACGCTGCAACGAAGAAATATGTAGATGATAACAATATTCTGATGACAACTTCGTTGTCGACGATAAATGATGGAATGGCCGCATTTAAAACTGAATTTTTTAATCATGTAAATCTGTTTATGAATTTTCGTAGAAACGTGAACAGAACCACTAATGATTTTTTTGGAAGCCCACCAACCGTTGATATTAAACTTACCGACATAAACACGAAACTCATCGATATTCTCAGTGGAATTCCTAATATGGTTAAAAAAAACTAATCTGATTAAAATTCCTCACGGACGAGCTAACAATATCGTGTACACGGTATCATCAGGATCATCAACGTGGACACCGCAAAATAACACTATTAAACATACCGCAGAAGTAACCGGTGTGTACAGGTTGTCCGTGTTCAGTTCTGCAAAATTTATAATATTTACTACATTTTCATGGCGCTATTCAACCGATAATTTTTCTGGAACTGTATCTGTAGTGTTAAATAAAGATACCGAATAAATGTTTATGCTGGTATCAGATGACAAAAAATTAACCTCGGCGCCCTACTGGTGGTGCATAGAATTTGTAGCTGAAACACCACCTATTGTCTAAAGGACAACGTCTTAGACAACAACTAAAGTATAATGATAGACATGGGCGCTGATTGAGCTCACAGATACAGATGCAATCAAGTAACAACATGGCAGAATAAATTAAAAACCATCATCGATAATTATACAGCAAAAATAAAGAAGTATCGTAGACGTGCAACCGTCGTTGATATCATGGTTTATTCGGTCTCTAAGCTAGTTATTTGAACCGGCGTAGTATTAGTATCGCCAGCGCCGATGACGGCGCCGATCGTTGTAACAATCATTGTTTCATCGTCAACGTCGATCGCTGGAATATTTAATATTATCGCGAAAAAGATAAATACGTGCACGAATGAAAAATTGAATGAGTACACGATGAAATTACATACTGCAAGAACCGCATATTCTAAATTGTCATCGTTGATTTCTTTATCACTTAATGATGGAATAATATCCGATGATGAATTCAGTATCGCATTCAAGATTTACAATGAAGTATTCGACGACATCGTCGTCAATGATGTCGTCGTCGGTGATTTAAAACAATAATAGTATAATAATGTCATCGTTCTACCAGCGATCGCAGGAATTATTACAACAGATCGTCACTAATACTGCTCCGGTAAGAACCACAATGATATCGGCGAATTCAACTTCGCCTGAATTCAGTATTAATTTTCCAACCGCAATACCAGCATCCGAGATAGGTCTAGCGCAATTACGGGTTTATTATAGCTGGCCCAATATTAGGTCAGCGTCGTTTGGTGGATTACAATAGAATAATTCATTAGTATTTGCAAATAAAAATAAACCCGATGGAACTCCTGATTGGCAAGTAGTCATTATACCAACGGGAAGTTATCAAATAGAACAGATCAATGAAGAATTCCAACGCAGAATCAAATCTATCAATGGAAAATAATCAAAGATTGCCTTTACTGTTCATTAGCCAACGTTGTCGTCGGCGATCGAAATATTATCGCCCGATTACGCCGTGGATACATATCAAAGTTCGATTAGATCAGTGTTAGGATGGCCCGAGGTCGCGCCGGTTTATGAAGGTCCACCAGAACCACGTCGAGATGAATTTTCCATAGCAGAGCAAAGATGCACAAAAACTCCAAAATATCTTACCGATCATATTAAAGTAGAATCACATACTAATCAAGATATTGATGGAATGGAGTATCCTATAATCAGAAAAAGGGTCTTTTATGCATCAGATGAAGGACATTTTAAAGAAGGCCCTTTTCAATTTTACAAACTGAAAGAAAATTCTGATGATGAGTATTATTTTTATGATGTACCAATTAAACATATTTCTGCAGCTATCAATGCTGATTATAATCGTAAAATTACTTATTTAAAAAATCTGTTTTTATCATGATCACAATTTTACAGAGATGATACAAAACATTAAATAATTAAAACAATAACAGATTTAAATCAGATTATATCCGATATGTATTTCATCAACAAAACTATTATCATAGATTATGTTATAGATTACAAAAGCAGCTGGTTTATGTCTTTTGTAAAATTATTTCTTGATCATTACAAAATAACCGGAGATAAACTTCAAACGTTTGTAATACCGGATTTTAATATAACTGAATTAAAAAAGAGACTCACGGATACTATCGATGAATATTTTCCTCAGATTCTCGAATCATGGAGAAAAATATCACCACCAGCAAGTATTCTTCGACACAATAATGATCCGTACGGGGGCGGCCGTCATGTCTCACCGGGAATCGTCAACATCACATCAACGATCGCGGTAAATTTAGTTTGTGACGTCGTCGACGGCAGTTATCAAGTGGACACTGATAAATCCAAATCAGGCCCAACAAGGATATATTCTATACTGGTTTACCCCTCAAGTTCCTCCAGGTTATTTGATTGTATCAGAACCAATTAACGTTGTTTATCTAAAATGTCATAGTCGTCTTTTATCACGGATACATTTCAAACTTACTGACCAGTCTGGCCACTTGCTTGTTCTTAGGTCGGAGTCGCTGAATATAAACCTGAATGTAAAATCGTAGATCTCACGCTCATAGAACGTCATCGTAATGACTTCGTCATCAACGTCATCGTAATCCTTGATTACATCACGGCGGAAAACACCAAGCCGAAAAAAATATTTCATTGGCGACTATCATTGTTGGCGAAAGTATACATTTTTTGTATAATATATAATAATTGTACACTCCCATCAGGTTTCAACAACAATTATTTTTTTTGTACAGTTTAAAATCAGCTGGGACAACTTTACAAGTGAGTATTCTAGCTTCGTCGTCGTTGTCACTGGTGACGTTGTCACTGGTGACACAGTCCCTACAGTCACACTCGACGTCTTTATCTTTAGCCAGTAATTCTTCCACGTCCTTGTCCATCAACTCCGTCATCGCCATGATATCTTTCAGTTGTTTTATACGAGCATGTACGAGTCTTTTCGTTTCGTATTCGTGAGATAATTCTAACCTAGCCCGCTCGATGGCCCGTGATAACGGCACAAACAATTTCACCTGCGTATCCGTGATTGCTGCCAGCGATCGTAACATTTCCTGTTGGATCAACTTTATGAATCTATAATCGGAGGGCAATGTATATCTATTTTCTGACCTCCGAAATTGTAATGATTCAAAATCGCTCATTATTTTTTCAGGATCAAGCTGGTCAGATATTTTTACGCCGCTGTTTTATAATTTCTTAATAGCGGAAATAATTGATGTGATGTTTTCGTGATTCATTATTTTATATATTATAAATTATTTGTTTAAATGAAAATAAAATATTTCTGAATAAAAATATTTCTGAATAAAAATAAAAATATTTTAAAAAATCTGACCAAAGTCACAATTTTGATGGGTATATTACCCGTCAAATTCAGAAAATCTGATCAAGGTCACAATTTTGATGGGTAATATACCCATCAAATTTAGAAAATCTGACCAAAGTCACAATATTGACGGATAAAATACCCGTCAAATTTAAAAAATCTGACTAAATTTCATAAAAAATAAAATTTGTATTATAATAAAAGTATTTCTGAATCAGATAAAATATTTCTGAATCATAAAATATATTCTGAATCTGAATTTTGAATAAACATGAAAGTAATAGTCCTCAGAGAGGACTGTTTTTGAGATGATTGTTTTTCTGAGATGATTGTATGATTATGAATATATACAGATGATGTTGAGTTTGATGATATTTTTTGCGGACGGCACAAACACATAATTGTATGATTGTATGAATATGAATATATACAAATGGTGATGACGGGGGAGCCTTGTCTACGTCCAACAGATTTTGTACACTCTCCCCCATAGGCAACCCTCGGGGAGTGCAAAAGTTCACCCACCACGTGGTGGTATGATAGGAGAGTGTATTTTGTCTGTTGTGGATGTCGAGGAAATTCTCCGGACTCCCCCCCACTATAATAGCATCAGTCGGCGAATGCAAGATGATATACCTTTAGCATTTTTGGAGACTCGAACACGCAGAGAGTCTACACTAGAGGATCCGCACTCCGAACAAAGTGCGGACGCCTTAACTCCACGGGTATCGGAGTTCTTATGAATTACAGTTAACTTTAAGTATAACCACTCGCACTGCCTCACAGTCATGGACGGCAAATCCCTACACCGAAAGAATATTCTGATTCTGAATAAAATCTGCACTTTTATATATTTCTGCCGTTTCTGTCTTGTTAAAATACTGTATTTTCAACTGTAACACTGTTACGGGCCAGAACTGTGTTAGTAAATGCGCTGGATCGATATTATTCCAGTATATTTCGCCCGTTACAGAACTGCGGAGATTCTTTTAGTATACTGTCGTCTGCTGCGATCTATATGTGTACAATATAACATCACGGCTGAGGTTTTTATGTTTGTTTGAGGATATATTTTCTGTAATATAGTTGAGATGTTTGAACAGGAGAGATATTTAAGCATTACGATTAGACTGTAGTACAATAGCTGCTCAATTACTCTATCAACTATGACGGATTTATCTCTCTTCATTGTATATACCGGAATGTAATTCTTTGATCGTATTTAACTGAATATGCTGATCTTCTTGAATTATCGGCCACAAATTGTACCGCACGCGAGTGAATACCAAAATATTTACCAGCCGCATACATGGATGGGAAAATTCTCTCTTCACCTGTCTCTGTATTTGTAGATATAACCGACCTCTTTTCAAACATTTTCCATTTTCCAGTATTTCCAAGTACATTATTCTGACTCTGTGTAAAAACCCCGTGGTTACATAAATTATTATCATGGGGATTTGAATTTATGTGATCAATTACAAATCCGTCTTTGATGACCCCATGAAAACATTCGAACCCGAACCTATGTGATAAATATCATTTTTTTCCAGCATTAAATCTAAAATAACCATATAAAAATAATATTATCAATATTACCAATTGGCTTTTTAATTTGACAGTGTCTAATGACACCATCACGAGATGCTTCATAATTTTTAATAATATAATTAAAGTTGAATTAAACATATATTTGCTTTAAATATAGTATGGAGGAATTTGAGAGATTATCCACAATTGAACCGTCCACCGCAAGATTTGATCTTGACAAATTACCAAAATCTAAATTTAATTTTTCGATGGAAGATCTGGCTTTGATAAATAGTGATATAACCGATCGTATCGTGAAGGTAAAAATAATTTCGCAACGATGGTGCGGCCCATACTTGGTCGACATTCAGGATCATGAACGACACCAGCGGTGTTGTTGTTGACACTAGAATGAGCGACGAACGAGGCAAAAATATCATTAATTATCTCGACAATAAGAGGTATATTATTTTAGTAAAATTTATTGTTCAGACAGATGATGATACTTGGATTATTCGTGACAAACGCGAACCGATACGACTTCATACTGGAAATAATAATGTTACATTAAATAACAAATCCAAGCCAGGAATATTGACCGGTTTTGATAAACCGTCTTATGGATGAGCGTATCCTGTCACTGCGGTTATCTATGCGATATATCCGCTAAATGATAATCCTAACGTTGGGGATCTCAAACCAATGAAATTGTCAAGGAGACTGAACTGCGTAGCTGAACGAGTTATGGAACATTTCTCAAAAGCAATACGCGGAAATGGTTTAACAGATCTAAGACGTATAAAAATAGATGAGTGAGCAGAAACAGTTAAAGATACCGGAGCATCTATCAGCGACGTTGCTAAGCTAGAAAAGAAATTTAGATTTCCAATAACAGTAAAAACACTAACCGGAGAAATTTTGTACGAACCGAAATATATAAAAAAATGCAAACCCTATAACAATCATTGATCATAACGCACATGCATGGACTGATGCTGTAACAATATTTCCACGAGACTGGACAGGTAAATTTTACGACGATTATATATTTGATGCTATCAGTGATATCAGTAAGAGCGACCCTGTATCTGTTTGGTTATTTCAGAGTTTAGAGTCCGCATATTACGATCAATTTGTAAAACCTAAGGGAGATATTTACCGTAGAGAATCTCTCCATGAGGAAATGAAGAATCTTGCACAACGCCTTTGGCGTGAATATAATTCTGAAGTTGAACAATTACTCAATAATTGTTTTACAGTTCCATCGGTTGCGGCTCACTTTGCTCAGAAGAAAAATTCATGGTCGCCGACACGATCAGAATTCCTTGAAGATGTCCAGAAAAGCTGTGTTAAATATGGACATAGCGGATTATGGAATACCAAATACGATCATCGTAAAGTTATATCGGTTGATATGGTTGCGTGTTATCCTGGAAGTTTTCTTGGATACGGAGACTGTTCTAAATACTTTGAGCGATTCGGCCATCCCACGCATGAAATGACAAGAGTTGCGATAAATGGACCATTACCTGATTTTGATTTAACTGGATTAACTTGTGTAAAATCATTTAAGTTTCGTAATAATCTTCATCCGATCATTTATGAGTGGTTTGGTAGACATTTCTCAGAAAAATATTGGGTTCCAATAGTTTTATTACGATACATGCTTGATGCTGAAATCTTAACGTCGTTGAGAGTAAGTGAAGCTATTATATCATATCATTCGCAGAAACAAGTTTGGTTATCACAACAAAAGAAACATTCACCCCTGACAGAGTCAGGCGAAGATTGGGATAGAATTGATTATGAAAATAAAGTTGCAAAAGATCTCGGTAGAATAATAATCGGTAAGTTTACTCAAGGTGGCTCATATGATCATAAAAGACATTGTACAAGATTAATCATGGATGATGCTGAGTTGGATTTTATAATTACTGATACAACGAACAAAGGAACATTTATAAGCAGAAGTAATGCTTATTTGTCAGACGGAATGAAATTAGGTACAATTGTGAGTTATATCGATGGTGATTCACCGCAATTTACTCATTTAAGATCTTCTATGCTCGCTTACGTTTCTATAAATTTATTATCGATGATAAATAGATTTCCTTGCTACGCTGTCAGAGTTGCTACGGATTCGTTTTATATAAATAGCGCGTACGTGGATTTGGTAAAACCGTTACTCGGTAGTGGCGAATGGGGATCATGGCGAATAAAACAAGAAAGTATACTTGACTATTCTGAAACAGCAGATGTTGATATCGCGGAGACATACTACGGTAATGACAATCAAACACCAGTATCAACATCACCATCTGTATTTGATCCCGTGGCTAGACATAAAATCATTTATCTCAATGGACTTGGAGGATCTGGTAAAACAACACGTGCGATTGAATTATTTCGGCAGAGTTCTTCATTGACGACTTTGTCGTCGGACATGATTGTGTTAACACCTACACACAGACTAGCAAGAGAAATAAAACAACGAGGAGTAAAATCGTGTACATACCATAGTTTCTTCAGATGGTGTGGAGATACGTGGACACCTGAGCGAATGGGTGAGAAATATATTCCGAAAATCATCATCTGGGATTAGATTTGTACGGTGTCGTTAGAAACATTAAAAATATTTCTTGATTGGTTATTAACGAAAAATACTGCGATAATTATGTGCGGCGATCATGTTCAACCACCACCTTTCGTTGGGCAGTTTCCGCACGAGTGGTTAAAAACTTGTGGATTGTTATAAGGAAATAAATGATAATCATAGAGCTATTGATGAACCTCTTAAAGAATTTAAAAGATTAATCAGACTACAGCCAGATAAAATACAATGTGAGATAATGCGTGAAATAATTCCGGAAACTCTTGTAAACTATTTTTGGAATTTATGGAGACCAAATGATTTAATAGTTGCAAGTAGAAAAATAGTTCGTGATGAATTGCAAGAGAAATTATTTCTGTTACATAAAGAAAGATTTTCAACGTTATCTGTACCATTATGTTATCGCCCAGCAGATACTCAACGACAAAATATTGAAGTTGAAATTCCAGGAACAAATGAAAAACAAAATCTTGTATTGAATGATATTGTTTTGGTTGATATTGATGTTGTTGAAAGCGAGTTGAATATGAATAACTCACCGTGGAAATTGGGATATGCCATAACGATTCACTCATCACAAGGACTAATTATTACTGTTACAAATATCTGGACTGTCGATGACAGAATCGAGTGGTCAAATTTAATTTATCTCGCAGTGTCTCGAGTCAGAAGAATATCTCAACTACACAGAGTTGTCATAGAATCCACAGAAAATAATAATCAAACTATCAGCGATACTGAAGGTGTTATTGGCGTAATAAGAAAAAAAAAATATTCAGTTATAAGCAATGTGACAAAGAAAATAATCACGATTTTAATATTGATGTTGAATTTATAATGACGCTAAAACAACGACAGAATAATTATTGTGCAAGTTGTAACTGTAATATGCTATGGAAATATTCAAGTAATAATCCAAAACATAATTTCTGTGGATAGAATTAATAGTGATCTTGGTCATACACGTGATAATGTGATGCAGACCTGTCTTGAATGCAATCGACGCAGGGGTTCCAATTTACAAAAGTGAACGCGGTGATAATTGTGTGTCTTCAGGAATTACTTGTAATTGTTCACGTACTGAGGAGCAGTTGAATCTAGTCTGTAGATGGCGGGTCTACCAGTGGATCTAACCACGCTAGAAATTGTATGTGTGCTCACACTCCAGATAGGATCAGTTGCTCTTTTTTTTACCACCTTCAAGTTCACCAGGTTCATATAAATACTTGACAGTAACATTACCTAACACTAGCTGTTTTGAAAAGTCACGTTGTTGTATTGGTATATGTTTCTTTGTAATTGCATTAACAGGCTTCGTAGAAGTTGCATGAGTAATTTCATTATTTAACGCAGCTATCACACTTGTTAATCTTTCAACCCATTCGCGAGATCTTGTATCTGTATGAATTAATAACCGCTCAGCGAGTGTTCGATTAAATCTTTCAATGATCGCCTGATCACGATGAATTGCAATGTGTCCTCGTCTGATTTTGACATTATGCTTTTTCATCGGCGATGATACTGCACCAAGAAATTATTTGCCAGGATCAACCTGTAGCAACTGTGGCCATTGTAGACCACCTTGTGGTTCGGATCCTCGTTGATAAATTCGTTCAAACGCAGATGCAACTTCAGTTGCTGTCTTTGTTTATAGCGGCTCCTCTTTTTTATATCTACTTGCAACAACAACGACAGTTAACGCATATTTGTACGTGCGTGATTTACGTCCAAGTGTTTTAATAGTATCGTGCGGTAAAAACAAAATATCTGCTTGATGAACTTCATTGAGAACGCTGACATCAAAGAACGCGTACTGAATTCTTTTAGGTGGACGTAGATATATTTGCCATATTGCCTGTCGTGCTAACCACGCTGCAGCAACAGCACGTGAGACTTTTGCAGCTTCAGCAAGTTTACTAATCGCTGCTCTGCCCTTCCAATATCCTCTTGGGCTATAATAAATGGATTCCATTATAATAATCGTATAATTAATTACCCAGCTCCTAACATGATTTTACCTTTCGTGCCAGTTTTTACCAGAAAAGCAGCTAATTCTTCTCGAAGTGATTTATCTTTTAAATTATTTATGACATGAATTAATTTTATATCGGCGAGATGTCGCTGTTGTAAATCTTTATATCGATAAGCAATATCATGAACGTAACATGCTTGATCTATTCCATTTACGGGATATTCATCAGGCCGAGGTTGATCTTGATTGTCAAGATCTTGATTGTCAAGACGAATATCTAAAAGAGTTCCTGGTCCACAATAATTATAACCCGGTAAGTGTTTTTCCCCGGGATATTTCGCACATGGTAATCCTGGTAATTTTCCCAACGAAGCAGCAATATCACCTCCCGTCGCTGTATTTGAAATAATTTTTTTTTTGTGCCACACTTTTCACACTTACCTGTCAGTGCACGCTTTTTATTTTTTGTTATTATTGTTGTTAATCCAGTGGTTGACGTGGCTGTCCTGCATCCAACACAACATAAATTCATATTATTTATTCTATGGATATAATTGACTTTTCGCGACACGAAAACAAGAGCCAGTAAAACATCACCCAGCGCTACCGAATTCTATCAGAATGATAATAATAGGCCAATCTGGATCTGGCAAGACGCAATTATTGCTTAATCTGATAATGAGATGGCTCGAGTGGGATAAATGTACTTAGTAGCTCCATCTGTAGATGATCAGCGATGCTATGAAGTACTTTAGGATTTTAATGAAAATGCAATGTTGCTGAATGAAGACAAAGAAGTTATTGACTTTATAACTGATACTGATGAAGCGCCATCTGTAGATGACCTTGATGGAAGTATTAATAATTTAGTAGTGTACGATGATGTCATGCTGGACAAACAATCAAATCCTGCTAGGATATTTTCTCGAGGTAGTCATAAAAACACAGACGTGATTTATGTTATACAGCGTTATACACAAATTCCAAAAGTGATCAGAAATAACTGTAATATTTTAGTTGTGTTTAACGGAGTTGATAATCATACGCTGCAAAATATTTATTATACTTGGTGTTCAGGGGACATGGATATGATTAAGTTCAAACACTTTTTTTTCAAAAGCACAAGCTACCCCGTTTGGTTTTATAACAATAAATTTACATGATCCGAGGTCAAGATATCGTAACGGACTTGATACAATATTTGGATAAAAACTACAGCAGCAGG
>JAECUM010055408.1:0-17623 GCA_016617855.1 Megalonaias nervosa | reverse complement strand
GAGAGAGAGAGAGAGAGAGAGAGAGAGAGAGAGAGAGAGAATTATAAATACACACCAGACAGAACGGATAGTGCTATCCCTGGATTCTATAGGAGAATGCTTGATAATAGTAGGCAGAATTAATATTTAATACAAATAATACTATCATACAGGTTAGAGAATTTCTAATTCGCACTCTACGGAGATTTGAACCCAGGTCCGCGGGTAAACGGCACCCATCGCCTTGCCTGCACACACCAGTCCATAAGCACAAATCGCCAAAATATGAAGCAAATGAATCGGTGTTATATGCACTCGTGTGTGGCAGACACTCGCATGACGACCTGATAATTAATTCTCATCTATCTACACAGTCATTCCGGATTCCTATGAAAGAAATCAAGGTATATAGGATTAATGATAGAGAATTGTAAATATACACCAGATAGAAGGAAAGTATTTTTTAAGTTAATGTTTTTGAAATGAGACTGATATATACAATTATTGACGTTTTTTCTTTGAAATGAAACTATCATAAGCGTTAAATCTAATATCCCAAAATTCCTACAATTACTTTTTTATTCTGCAGAGAATGCCCCCTGAGTTAATAAAGTAAATATGTTGGAAAATTCTGTAAGTGTCAAATTTTGTTTTGGACATAAAAATATGCTATAGGCCTATCTTTATGTTAATAAATGAGCAAATCATTAACCTCGTGGATATAAGAACTAACAGCTGAAAGAACTTAAGTAATTTAATTAGTAAAATTTGTTCCTGGTCACCTAATTTTGATGTTATCGTGTTATTTTCATTCAAATGCATCAATACACAAAGCCTGATGTGTCAATATACAAAGCCTGATGAGTCAATACACAATGCCTGATGAGCCAATAAACAAAGCCTGATGAGTCTATGTCATATATTCCACAATATGGAGGGTATAACAAACTAATGGATGAAAAGACAAAGTGCCAAGTCACTAAAGCGTGAGAGTTAGGTCACAGTAACCTGTTTTGGTATAAGTGAGTTACTCACCATAAGACGCATTTATAAAAGTTTATGTGAAATGGGGTGAAAAAACACTGAAAATGGTACGAACGCAAATAACGAAGAAACAAAGGAACAGACGAACGAACGGGCGAAACGCTATATCCCCTTTTAACGGGAGGCTTTAAAACTATAAAGCTTCCTTAATTGATTTGGCGATCGTTAACTAGGGGATGACCTCCCACGGTGTTATTGCCCAGTGTGGAAGGATAGATGGAACGTTAACAGATAACTGAGCAAGGCTATTGAAAGAAATAAACAACTACGAGCCCCCTTTACCAATAAATAAAAATAAAGTTAATCAATTAATACATAACCAAATTTTCACTTTCAATCCAACAGATTTACTTAAAATAAATTTAATCAATCAATACATAACCATAATTTCACTTTTCAATCCAACAGATTTACATTGATAGAATTTAGTCGCAGTGTTCAATTTACATCATGTTACGAGTGGTGAATTAGAGAGTACAATTCCATGCTTGCCAGCATCACCTGACGTCTCTCTCCTCTTGTCTTGTATTTCCACGTCTAATGTGTACGCTTTGGTCCCCTTTCTGACCCTGATTATTCCGACTTCTCTTAGATGCGGATTTCCCTCTGACTCAATCGAGTTTTCCTTTTCTTTTCTCGGAAGGGTATAAAACTGTTTCTTTTAATACGAGAGTATTACGAAAGCTATATAGTGTTTCACCACTTATCTGTATATATATAAACTCTCTTTGTTCGTATTCAGATTAGCGATTCACACTGCATAAATTCTGACATAATGTGATATTAACGAATAACTGTCCTTACAGACTTCTGTATTCGCGGTAAAGTACAACCGTTATATTTAGTACGAATGACCTTAGCCCGGCAGTTCATTGCCCTCGCCTCACAGCAATTGATTAGAAATTACCACGTGCTCTATACTGACAAATGCTGCCGTATATGCCAGCATACATTACTACACGTCTTATTTACATATGACTAGTCAGTTCTGTTCAATAAGGTAAATGCTCAATTGCTTATGGCATAATATTCACTAAATGTATCTACAGTAACCAATAACCTGCAGGATCATTTAAGCATTAAAAAATAATATATAAATATACAATTGTCATTAACTCACGATAACCGTATCATCCTACACAGGAAATCAATTTATGTAATCATAAAAAATATGACACATCTGCATATTAGGGTTAATTCATAAATCCCTATGAAATACTGCACATCGAATATTTGATTACATGCAATCCGTCAAATCTATTCAATAAACTAAACTGTAAAATTAAAGACATAAATTGCATACAACTCTAGTATTAATAGATTTCTATGAACTTGAATAATCGAGACATAGCATGAATCATAAGCATATCAAACACATTTGCATAAACCAAACAACAAAATAGAAAATTACATGGAAATTAAAATTGCGTACCTTAATGCTGTTTTTTTTTTTCTTCTTCCCCCACACAATCGTGTGTCAAATCTCTATAGCCTGTCGTTTTCTTTCCAAGACAGCTACCTGACCTCTATTCGTTAACGAGGGCAACACAGTTATTTTGTCCCCCGGAGTTGGACCTGACTTCTCCCAAGGCAAGAGTCGAACTGAAGAAATTTGTCTAAAGTTGCTCCTATAAATTCTCAGATTCCCAAAGTGTACGCCTAAATGTTTTCTGTCCAATCGGAAACAACTGTTCATAAACCTTCCCCCCAAATAATCATGTCTTTCATTAGATTTTAACAGCCTAACATATGCTGTAATTAGCTTTCCTTTGAAGATCAATTATTTGGCATAAAGTCTCTTCCAACCGATACGGTCGGTAATTCTATGTACGGTCACTATACCGTTACGATCACTCGGTCAGTTCCACTGAAGCTTAAACGTAGACCCTTTTATGTTTCAGAGATGAAATAAGAGAAATATCAGTGAACTTTCTCAAGACCTCTCTGGCTTGACTATGATAACTTCAATGCACAATTTATTCAACATTAAGTTTCAATAAGTCTTCAAAATTCGCCACATTACACCCCTTGCATGTTAGATGGTGTGTAAATAATAAAATGCATACCCCCTCTCCGAAAGAAAAAAAAAATCACCGAAACAAAAACGAGCATTAAATATAATAAATCGGTCTGAATCTGTTATGTATATCAGTAGTATGTGCTTTACTTTATGATTGTAGATTGTACCGTAAGAAAATTGTCATTTGTAAACAACATGTGTATATAGCTAACTTTTGTCCATGAGTGTAAGTTGTCAGCAACATGTTTACTTAGCAAGAGTTAAAGGTCAGTCTGTTTTTTCCTTAGAAAGTCTTCACATTATTTGAGGTTATAGGTAAAGTGAAGTTCTGTATATATACGGACCTGGTAAACCAGTAATTCATTCCTGTGTTAAGATCATTTTGTTGGACTCCTTAACAGTTCTATTCAGATACTATTGAGAGGAATTAGTTATTTAAATTATTCATTGGAATTACTTAGTGCACATTGACTTTGTATCAACACATTACTTTGGAATCATTGTCGACTTATTCAAAGACATTCTGGACTGCATCATTTTCTAACATCAGAATATTCAAGACTATTGGAATTCATTCGGAACATTCTATTCTTTTGGACCTGTGATAGGACATTCGGGATTATTTGGGATTGAATTCACAATACTGTAAGTGTCTATCTAATTTTCACTTTATATTGTAGATAAAAAAAATGTTGATTTTACTAAACTTGTTGGCTTCGCTTCTTTCTGTTGTAGACCTAGATTCGTAACACATGTAGGGCACAAAGTGCAGCGTTCGGAAACCACAGTTAAGATTTTTCGTTTACAGAAAAGAATACAAGGAAAGAAAACAATATTATGGAAAACAGTACTGAATTCATGAATATATTGGAAACAGATGAAAATGTTGCCATTATTTTAGTTCAGATGGATTTCTAACTTTTTAAAAGCTAAATTTGAAAAAATATTAGATTACATTTGCATTAACACCTGTCAATTCTATTTTAAAAGCTTTGACATTGTATATGCCTATCATTTGTATGCTAAACATAGCCATTGTGAATTGAAAATTATTTTCAAAGGAAATTGAATTAGTGATCACACGGATGAATATATTATAATGTAGGTGAAATAGAAGAGGAATTGATTTATTTTAAATTCTAATACATGTATTTATAGTCAAAATAGCGATCTTTATCAAGTCGATATTTCTGACACAGTGTTTTACTACATACGTCTATTTTTTTAAAACTATGACAGAAATTTTGTTTGCTAAGAGATGACGTCACAGCGGAACTACTCACAATCAGTTAATTTTAGCGCACTCTTCTACAAATCGGCTTGTTTTCGATCGTCTCTCATTATAACCTCTACAGATATGCTCTCATTATAACCTCTACAGATATGCAAATCCTTTTGTGATATTTATAATTTTAGAACGCGGTGGGATTTCCATTTCTTTCTAGCAACTTCTCAAGAAAAAATTGCCATCATCTTTTTGGATTCTCTTTCCAGACTGAAAGCTTTAAATTTGACAACTCGATAATATTCAAAATGTAACGTAAACATGATTTGCTAATACAGTCTGGAAAAAAGCATCGTATACTGCTGGCTGCCCAGTCACATTGGTATCAAAGCTAATGAAATAAATGCTAAAACTAACCTGGAGATACCCCGTTCCTGAATAAAGTCTCCATCTTTGTTTTTGTGTCTGTTATCTTGTGGCATTTCATGTTTACGTTTTTTTGAAAGGGTTTATCTTCTTAATGATTTTTATTTTAAATTCTTTATCTGGGTCGCCGAGTGGTCTTTACTGATCACTGCCATTTCACCTCTGTCTGGATGGGTTTGAGTCACAGACTCTGCCAATGTGGGTATGTGAGAAAGCTTGCCAGCAGCTTCCCGTGGGTCGGTGATTCTTACCGGGTTTTCCCCGGGTTCTTCCTACAGCAGTTATACTAGCCGCCATGTATAGCCTACCATGTGCTGAAAGATGGTGTTAAACCCAAAACAACAACAACAACGTTTTTATAACTTATATTCACACAGAGACATACAACAATACATCCTATCCGATTAGTCAATCATACTGCAGTTTACAGTAAGTTCGATGGGTATTTGAAAAGTTGTAAATATTTTCTTCTTACTGTTTTGTTTATGTGAACCTTCAGTAAATTTATTGCAGATCGATAGACAAAAATAACGTTCTATAAAATGAATTGCAAATACAACACACCAGACACCTACTAATATATGCGTATGACATAACGTAAGTAAATGACTGTGACGTAGAAATGTCGGACAAGGAGAACAATTCTGCTATTGAGCAAAGAGCATATTGTAAAATCCCATCTCTGTTTGGGGACCCTCTGACTGATATCGAGGTCGACACGGATGAAATTTACTGATGTAATAATTCGCTGTAAAATCCTACAATGCTGAGGTGGCTTCGTCGTTTAAAAGATGGTCGCGAATCCATGGAATGTGACCCACGTTCTGGAAGCCCGTGTCTGCGGTTAGTGAGAGGTAAGCGGTTTCTCTGAAGGAGACGCTTGATGATGATGGTCGATGCACCGTGGGAGATATTCTACTATCACGGGCTTTATTCATCAGCTGGTTTTATTTACTGTATTAAATAAATGGGTGAAGCTCAGAAAGGTTTGTGCAAGATGGGCCCGCGTTTGTTGACGTTTGATCAAAACATATTCGGGTGAAAATATTAAAAGAGTGACCAGAGACGTTTGAATGAGATAGTCACAGGGGATGAATCAGGTATTTACCTTTTTGAACCCTACTCCAAAAACATAATAATAAAGTTTGGATGGGAGAACTCGCTCGACTGTCAGGAGAGTTTGATACGGATTTTTTATTTGATGCAGAAGGGTTCGGTAGTCCAGGTACGCGGTCCGATCATCCAGGTACCTGTGTCTGACTCTGCTAGTGTCTCTGGTGGACATTTTTCATGCCGCTAAAGTACTGCCAAATGTTGTGGCACAATACCGAACCACCCGTCCCCGGACGGGTACCATCTACTGCATGACACCGCTCTGGTGCATAAAACCGCCGTCGACAGGCGTCCAGGAATACAGCAACCAAAATTTTCCGCATCCTCCATACAGCCCTGATTTAGCTCCATATGATTTTTGACTAAACTATGTTATCAAAGATTCGATTTGAAATCCGTAATGTGGTTAGAAAAGTGGAGTTTTCAGTTATAAATGATATACCCAACCCGTGCCAATATGCATGGGATGTACTTTGAAGTGATGCACTGACTTTCTATTAATTAAAAAAGAGCGTTTTTGTGCAGCGCTCTAATATTCAGAACGTTCTAAATACTTCTCGTAATGTGTTCAAATATTTTCAAAACACGTGCCATGATAAGGAATATTTTCTTTAGCGAAACACCCACCTACCCACACCGACATTTCCTTATTTTTAATTCAGTGTGATGCAATTTTTATCTTAAAGTATATAAGCAAAGCAGTAGATGCTGATGTTATGGGCATACGTACTTGAAATTAATGCAGGAAATAATTGTTTATTTAAAGCAATAAGAAACGACTGCATCAGTATCAGCCAATGAAAATCTGTATCAGTTAAAGCTTGTGATATCTCTGTGTTTTATTGTGTTATAGGAAAGGTGATGCAGAGGTCAATATTCAAAATAGCGACCAGACAGATCATCTCCGCCTTAGATGAAGAAAGCCGCGGATGGTAAAAGCGTAATTAATGTCAAGACAAAACAAAAGGTTGCCACTACACGATACTTGCTAGACAAAGACAGTTCTCTCAGACCCTTAATGGGAGTAAAATGGCCACAGTGTTGCCTTGATCAGGACCCAATGAAATATGATGACTTTTTCATTGGGTCACGTGCCAATATTCGACATACATATATAATACATCAGTGCATATTCAGATGGAGACAGGCACTGGTGTTATTAATGCAATTATGACAGTGATAATAATGCTCGGGAATATTTATTTTAATTAAACTTTTCGATATCAATGATTGAAAATTCAAAATGGAAGCTTCAAAGGATTTGTCCACCAGTTTTGAGTAGTCAAAAATAATATCTTGCTCTCGGTAAATAATAGTAACTATCTCTGCAGTACACACTGTTTCTTTGTTTCTTTTGCTCACCAGTAAAGCATCTAATGGTTATTCAACTGATCACGTAACACAGTACAGATTACTTCTATATGAAAGGGGAATACTCATTGAAAGTCGAGACAGTGATAAACCTATATTGCATATCCTATAGCGTCACTATTTTCCTTGACAAGTTGTTTAGGACTCACGATACAAATGGTAAGGAAAATTAAAACCAGTCTAGAAATGGGTGAAGATAACATCTCGTTACATCCGGGTATCTAGCAGAGGTACAAGTTAACAATATAGCAAAAAGTAAACATGACTACGACGTTGCGGAAAGTATTGCTGGAGGACGAGTCGACAGAGTAATCAGTAATTACAAACTGAGTTTGCTGTCATCATCATTATTATCATCGTCATAACCAACATCATTATAATAATGTTGTTTAAGCGAGATATCAGTAATGTCAGGGACCAACCATTTACTTTTCTGAGGGCTTTAAGCTTTTGGAGAAAAATGTGACCCTCAAATAGTTTGAGAGAAGGTACTCTTGTTCTGATTTATGAAAAATCTAATTCGATCCTATTATGTTGGAATTGTTTTCTTGAGATAAAGGAAAAACACAATATCTGTCTAATCAGTTAATAGTCGGTCCCCAACACTCGGTCCTTAGTCAAAATTGAGTGTACACATATTCCTTTTTGAAGGTTAATAATACAAGAAAACTAAATAGAAAGAATATAAATATAATGTCACTTTTCAACAAACCAGTTTGGCTGGTGATTTAGAAAAGGGCGTATTATGATATTTCAGTTTCGTTTGTAAGCCATCTGGAGATTTGAAATCTGTTGGCTGGCTTCATGGGTAAAGGGTTGCGTTAGGAGTTTAATGAGATTCATTTTCATTCCTAAAAAAAAGCTTGCATTAGACAATAAATCTCCGAATTCAACTGGCATTTTATTGCCTATTTACGAATAATCGTCAGCGAATTTATTTAATCCCATTTTCATAATCTCTGCTGCAGATGGCAACATCGTGTAAATCGTCCATTGGCATGACATCTGCGCGTGTAGGTAAGTTCTTCCTTTTTCACCCATTTTTTGACTCTTCATCAGAGATATACTTAATATTAAAAACTAAACACTGTATTTTTATCATGGACACGGACCTCTTGCACAAGACTGATGCACCATTGTGTATACTGTAATGGGTAAATGCATCTTCTCTAGCGAGACTGACTGGATAGGACCTCTTGCAGATTCGGATGTAAACTTGTGACGCGATAGCCATCTTTTCATAAAGCGCCCATATATGGGTTTGGCTGGCCAAGGTTGGTTGATAATGAAAGTTAGATTTGAGTAAAAAGAATCTTTTGAGAGCTTATCCTAGTTGTAACTAAAAAATTAGAGATATCGTATCATTGATGGAATTTCAGTCCATTAACAGACTTGAGTTTGGAATACTCATTATCAAAATTAGCCCCTTTGGTGCGAAATTGAAAGCACGTTCGATTAAAGAGGTGATATCAACATTAACTCTGCGAGAACAAAAGAAGGTCCAAATCGCAAAACGGGAAAGGATAAATTAATTTAAAACGCTGAACAGGTTAATGATGTGGCTTGCATGGACATATAACAAGTGATCCCAGGTGCCCTGTGAAGAAAAGATGTGCCGAAAATTTAATGGAATTTGAAACTTGAGAAACGCTACAAAACTGGACTAGATACCAATCGGGTCAGACAAGTGACAATGAAAGCCACAGAATATTAGGAAAGCTCGTAAGCCTTCGGCGTATCCAGTAGTGGATTGGAGCCAGGAACATGTGCAGTAACAGTAGAGGTTGGTGTTGCTGCTATTTCTATTGATTATTGACTCCGATGCCGGCAATTTTATCGACAAACGACAGTGAGATAATCCGAAAACTAAAAAAGTGAAATGTTAATCCAAACGATTCACAGAGAAACTATCCGTATGGTAGTACAAAGTGAGTGAGAACGGTTTGAAGCTGAACCGCGACAAGTGCAAACTGAATACGTTGCACCCTTGTTTATGGGACAATGCATTGTCTGAACATGGAATCGGACCAGCTGAAGTCAAGGTTAAAACGCTGGTTGATCCTCGAGAGCCCGAAAATCCTGCTAACGTGGGAAAGCTTTTTGGGACTTTTGAACTGCAGTGCAAGATTTATTCCAGATCTTGCAACAGTTTCAGTTTATACAGACGACAAGAGTAATGCACGCGAAAATGGCATTCAGGAGGGCTATAATATGTTTTCAGAAACAGGCTTTGGAAAATAAACTGTCAACATTATTCCATACATTGCCATTTACGTTTGTTTGAATAAACGGAAAAGTGTCCTTGTTGAGTCGGATGGTGTATGGTAGAAACGGAACATTACTTACGTTAAGCAGCTTTATGAAATGAGTGGCAGCGTACCATCAGATTGGCGTACTGGGAAATCTCGTGAGCGAGCAAATATTCAAAAATAATATCCATTGGAATCACAGGAACTAACAAACATTCAAATTCGGTATGCAAACACATCGGCACCAGACTCGAAAATAGATGTGAACCAGAACATACAATTGCATTTAAAACCGCATTTCATTTGCGTTCGGAAACTAGCATCGAACATCGAAGACTGTGCGGTTAGCTCCATTTGATGGAAGTTTACCCTTGTTATGAACTTATTAGAATTCTGGTGTGAACTTATTAGAATTCGGGTGGAATTACTTAGAAAAATGTCATTTAATATATAGAACTATTTAATGATACTACTTTGGCATAAGCTTCAGAAAAGAACTATGCCAAAGACATTATACAGTACGAATGACTTGTATTGAAGTTTTTGTGTTTGTTTTTAGTTTTTGCTTTTACATTGGTTGTTACATGAATAGAGAAATGTATTTTAGAACTGTTATAAAAGTAAAAGCCGGTCTTATTCTTTAGAGTAGGTAAAGTATTTTTAACGAATGAAGGAAGGAAATGTAATACCTTTATTTTAGATAATGCTTACTTCCTTAGTATTTTTCAGTGTAACGTCTACCTCAGCATTCCTACCTGGCAGCGTAACTAGGATATTTGGGCCAGTATGCATGGGCCCTATGCAACGCTTACCAATAGGCCCTGCAATGCTAATAGCAATTTTGCGGGGCCAAAGGTACGGTATATGATGGGTTGTGTATTGCCTGTTCCTAGTTTATTTCTATTGTGTAAAGAAATAATTCGTTTGGATGGGCTCGTGGGCCTCCTGTATTCGTGGGCCTTATGCTTTACATAGTCGTGCTATATGGTAGCTGCGCCCTTAATTTCCTACCCAGGTCACAATTATTTTCCGATATTGTTCATACATTTGTGTGTCAGTATTGAACTTCAAGTGTCCAAATGTGAATAAATCATGTGTTAATCTAACGTATCTTAGGACATGAACTGACTGTATATGTTAATCTGCAACGTTTTGGAAGCTAAACTGTAAAATAAATGAAGGAGCTATGAGTCACAGATTTCATTCTCGGTTTTGCATTTGTGCCTGACTACTTTCTGTATAGTGTCGTCCAAATATACCGAGACAACCACATCACAATTCTCCTATTCTAAAACAAATGAACAATTTAATTTAAATACAAAACCAAAATTAATAAATCATTGCCAAGGATAACTACAAAAAAGAGAGGAAATAGAGTCTAAAATTTGGACAACATACGTACCGACCAAGAAAAAATAATTGTGACCTGAATCCATTCCATAGTATGTTTGCTTTTGCTTACTCGTGCACAATGTTGTTGATTCAAGCAGCGTATTTCCTTCTATGGTGTGTTGTGTAGTGAATTCGTAGAATCCACTTTAATCGGAAAGTTAAGTTGGATAGAGGACACAACATATGAATGTATGTATGTTAAACCTGTGTTCTGGGTGTACATAATATTAACGTATTTCTCTCTTTAATAAGTGTAATTTAATTGACTATAATTCTCCCTTTAATAAGTGGAATTTAATTCAATATAATTCCCTCTTTAATAAGCGAAATTTTATTTACTATAATTCCCTGTTTAATAAGTGGAATTTAATTTACTATAATTCCCTCTTGAATAAGTGGAATTTAGTTTACTATAATTTCAACTTTTTTCTGTCATGTCTTTGGAGGTAACTATGCGCACAATAAGCCCGTTACCAAATTGATTTGTTTACATGCGAAGAAATTACTATGTCCTCTGGACTATACTACACTGAACTATACTACAACGGACTATACTACAATGGACTATACTACACAGGATTATACTAAATTAGACTATACTACATCGACTATACTTCATAGGACTATACTATACTGGACTATACTACACTGGACTATAATACGATGGACTATACTACATTGGACTATAATACACTGGACTACACTGGACTATACTACATTAGACTATAATACATTGGACTATACTACACTGGACTATACTACATTGGACTATAATATACTAGACGATACTACACTGGACTATACTACATTTGACTATACTGCACTGGACTATACTAGATTTGACTAACCACACTGGACTACACTACATTAGACTATACTACATTGGAGTATACTACATTGGACTATCCCACATTGGAATATACTACACTTGACTACACTGGACTATACTTCACTGGCTACAGCGCAGCATAGTATTAACGTTAAGGATTGTCAGAGATGAGATGATAACTACATACCAATGTCAGATCGTATGAACCAGGCCAAGATGACCCTTCGGTATTAAACAGGTATGTAGTTAGGTGGATTGGCGCATACGTATGTGTATACGTGATTTTTTTAAAAATATCTTTTCATTCTACATCGTCTGTCCGTTCGTCTGATTTTTGTTTTTCTTTTTCTGTGTATGTTGATCTGCGGATATTTATTCATGGTGAAAGACCAATCATTATTTTGAATGATAAGTACTTGTAAAAGAAAGAAAACGAAACACTTAGCTTTAATCTGAAACACTTGTTTAGAACAGATTACCTGAGCCATTTTTGCGAAACTCGATAAACAAGAAGTCGACAACTTTAGTAAAGGAAAACAGGCCATAGTCCTATGTGACAATAAGGACCTCATTTTGAGGAATGTGAAAGGCCAAAAGCTAATGAGGCAGAGAAAAGAGTGTTTTTATCAATATGAAGGTTTTTCATCCTATTTGGCATTTCAGTTCCCTTTGAAAGATGATTGCAAAATCTAAAACGATGAAAATATGCATAGGGTGATGTGCCTTTTCTAACGCTACACTTTGCTTAAAATCTGACCTCGTGTAAGAGTTATGACACATTATATATATATATATATATATATATATATATATATATATATATATATATATATATATATATATATATATATATATATATATATATATATATATATATATATATAGTCACATCCTCTCTACAGTATTAGGACCAAAACGGCAGAAAGATGGACATTTAAAATTTGAATGACTCACGAGCCCCAGTCAGCAATGCCGACAGCCCAAACACATGAACAACTCAAGGTAAAATATGTAACATTTTAATCGATAGTAATGATAAATAAAACTATTCCAGTAATTTCTGGACAGTGTAGACGTTTGACTATTTACGCGCAGAAAAGGAGCAATACTAAAATCTTAATTAGAAAATAAACTTCGGAACAAAAGTGTATGCACGTTTACTAGAGTTGCAGTAAAGTTAAAATCTGCTGACCTGGATTCTATTCATAACTGTACCCATTGCTGATTAACTTTCATCATCTGTTAAGTTGCCATAAATCATTGGTTGACAGTTAATTACAATGTGTTGGACTACAGAATGCATTTAATTGGACCGAAATGAGTCTTTAGTCATGATTGCTTAGCTTGGCACATTTGCATGAAAAATGTCATAACGACAATCACTTAACACCGGTCGGATGAATGACAAAACTATCTCTCTGTAAGCCACATTGTCTCTCTCCTTCTCTCCTAACTACATTTATTTCTTTTAACGTGAAGACGATAACTTAGTTATGTTATTCATTATACTATTATAATTGTTATTGTCCGGTGTTTTGTGAGTGATTTATTTTATTCTGTTAAATATTGGCGTCGTGATCGACAAATTATATATATATATATATATATGTGTGTGTGTGTGTGTGTGTGTGTGTGTGTGTGTGTGTGTGTGTGTGTGTGTGTGTGTGTTTTGTGCAATACAAGTTTGTCTTTAAATCTGATACTGTATGTGTTTAATTTAATCTCCCCATCAGTATCTCATTAAAAGACATAAGTCGTATCGGGACGTGTAAATTATTCTTTCTTTGTTTCTAACTCAAGGGGATGTATTGACGGGTAATTATCCTCTTTATAAATTTAATCTCAGATTCAACCTGTGGGATTATTGTTCTAGCAGACTACGTTAAATGTCATTTCAGAGTTATCGCAGCGAAATAAGCATTAAATCGGCATTCGATCGGCTACAGCGAACCGTAATCTGCCCTGAGGGTTAACTGATGAGTCGGCTTGACTCGAGAATAAAATCGATCGTTAAAAATGACGGGAATAAGAGCTGCTAGCAAGTGTGAGGGAATGAAAATTTAAAAGTAAAGAGATACTGGCCGCTATGTATAGCTATCAAGTATTTATAAATGTAGTTCAACCACAAAACCAGACAAATATGCATGGGTACAAGGCGCAATCGAACAGTATCACTGTTATTCCAATTTCCAACTTCTGACTAGACCGCTGATACTGGTCTGGAAACCATAGAAATCTGAGTTTGAGAATGAGTTTTAACTAGGAGACAATCAAACCATTCCTTTCGAAGGGTAAGGACTTTGTGACTAGTCAATATCAAGTCTCCAACTCACACATTGATAATAATCTCCAGGTGTAGACCTACGATTTGTGAAAAGACGATAAAAAGTCATACGTTTACATTTGATATAAATTTATAGTTCATTTTACCATCGTCTATCGATTTTCTTACTCGAATACTTTGTTCTCATAAAGAATGAGAGACAGTTTTCTAACCCCATAAACTAAGATTTCATCTCTTCTACGGTAGTAAACAACAGATATAAAAGAGTGTCAGCAATACTATTACAATGCAAACACAAATATAAAAAAAAGCAAATCATCGCATCGTCTTTTAAAAGGATGTATTACTTACAGCAACCAGCTTAAACAAACTAAAATGAACTTATAAAATATTAAAACTTTAATTTTGAGAGAGAGAGAGAGAGAGAGAGAGAGAGAGAGAGAGAGAGAGAGACTCCCTTGGCAGAATTATGCTTTTATCGATAACCTCGAAACCTGGTTCATATAAACAATAGTTTGTAAAAGTGTCATCTATAGACTGGGTCACGTGACGTGAATTTCTAAAATTGGCATAAGTCTCGGAGGTTAAAGGGCATCCTTCAATTTACAACTGTCTAAAAACTCAGATGAAGACCCGACTAACTGAGTCAAAATTTCTTGAAAAATCCACACTGGATTGGACCGACCGATAATTGTCTGCAATTGGAAATGGATGATACTTATTTTAACATTTTGTTTCTTAAATGACACTGCTGTTCTAAAAAATCGGGCAAATTTTATTTATCTCCGCACATGATTTATCAGGTTCTGTCTTGAAATGAACAATAATCGCCAAATAATAAAACAATTTCAAAGATGGAGGTAATTCGGCCAAGTCTACAAATGCGAAACTGTTACGGCAGTGTTCATCCGAGAGAAATATCTAGCTTTAGCGTAAAAAGGAGCATCGTGCATCGCGAGTTGATCTGTTTGTTACAATGCCAAGAACATAAATCTGTTGTATTTGTTCCAGTTGCAATAACAAGCGCATATACTGACATGAAGTTACCTTGCACGGGTTCACATCGGTCCCGGAGAGAAGAAAATGTTTGATAAAGCGGTACAAATTAGTGAGGACGGATTAAGGTATGGCTCTACAAGGATTTCTAGTCAGCATTTTGTGGGAGCGAAAGAACCAACGAACTTTCCCCAACACGGACATTAAAGATTTCAGTAAGTAGTAGTAGCACTAGTAGTAGTAGTAGTAGTAGTAGTAGTAGTAGTAGCAGCAGCAGTAATAATAATAATAATAATAATAATAATAATAATGATAATAATAATAATAATAATAATAATAATAATAATAATAAGAAGAAGAAGAAGAAGAAGATGATGATGATGATGATGATGATGATGATGATGATGAATTCCATGCAGACGTCCCAATGAAACTATACGATATTGTGTGTGTGTGTGTGTGTGTGTGTGTGTGTGTGTGTGTGTGTGTGTGTGTGTGTGTGTGTGTGTGTGGGCGCGCGCGCGCGAGCTTGCTTTGGACTTTTAACGCAGATTTTAAAAAATTTTAGTCATATCGCTACGATGTCTCCAGTATGGCAATTTATAATGATGTCTAGCACTAGGGTATCATGCCGCAGACATGTAACATCATTTCCCACCCAGTCATATTATCCAGACACCAGGCCGACCAGACCTAACACTAACCTCTTAATGCAGTGCGTCCAGCGAGGTAGCTGTTAGCACCATTTATTATAAGTCTTTGGTATGACTCGGCCGGGGTTCGAACCCGCGACCTCCCGCATCCGAGGCGTATGCTCTGACTACTTAGGCCGCCTGAGCGATCTACACGAAAAAGAGAGCGTTTAAATAGGGTTAATCTCAAAACGTATACCTGAGAGATCCTCGCTGTGTGTATATGGTTGCCTCAAATCTTTAGCAGCTTGTATTAAAAGGCCTCCATTACCTCTTACGCGCTTGTGTTGGTCGTTTTCACGTAGCATGTACTGATTTTAAAAAAAAGCAAGCAGAACTTACCTACTTTATACAAAACCCAGATAAAGCTTTAACTTGTCTTTACCAGAGTAAAAAAGTCTCATAAAAGTGTGTGTGTGTGTGTGTGTGTGTGTGTGTGTGTGTGTGTGTGTGTGTGTGTGTGTGTGTGTGTGTGTGTGTGTGTGTGTGTGTGTGTGCGTGCGAGCAAATAAATGTCCTTTGATGCTGTTGTAGATGTTAACTATATAGTCTACCAAATGTGTATGGATCAAATTACACCCTAAAAGCTATCACATGTCTATGGATCAAATTACACCCTTGTGAAAGCTATCACGTGTCTATGGATCAAATTACACCCTAGTGAAAGCTATGACGTGTCTATGGATCAAATTACTCCTTAGTGAAAGCTATCACGTCTTTGTGGAACAAATTACACCCTAGTGAAAGCTATCACGTGTTTGTGAATCAAATTACACCCTAATGAAGCCAATCACATATTTATAGACCAAGTTACACCCTGATGAAGCCTATCACGTGTTTATGGACCAAGTTACACCCTAATGAAGGCTCAACATGCAGACCTTGGCGTGCTGCATGTTTGCATTTATGACCAGAAGTCATACACAGCAATAGTCCAGCTCTGCTGAGTCTATATCAAGGGTTGGCATGAATAGGTGAAAAGGTGTTTCATGTGTTTTACACCATTTTTTCCCTAGGAGCGATCACGGGCCCTGGGGTAAGAAACACCCGGGCCTCTCCTAGTTCTTGTTCAAACAAAATTTTCTTTTATAAAATTAAAAAGTGTTGTTCGGCCTGGCCCCCGGGGATATATCCCGGGTTGCCCCCCCCCCTCCTTGTCGGTCCTGCTTACTTGCATTTCATAGTAAATACCATATAACTGTAAATATCATTGTCAGTGAACCATGGAATATACCCGAAACGTTACTTGTCCAGTTTTCTAACGACTCTAGCTCGGGACTTAGTAACGTTTGTTTATCACAATCTTCTCTACTGCTCACACATGTCTTCACTTTGTCTTCATGATTAATGTTGTTTTCTTTGTCCTCCCTTTTCACTGTTTTTGCTTTTGTAAAAAATGAAAGTAATATATATATCAAATTGCAATGCGCACATGACGCAATAATACGCATATATAAACATTCTCGCAACCGTGTGCTACTGAGTATAGATCAATGATGAATTTCCACACATTAATCATTAGTGACGTAAGAAAATAACGATAAAAAGTGTCAATAGTCCCCGTTTTCTAAATGAATTTAATATGGTACACAATTTCATAGCAATCCTTTTTGCTTTTTGTTCCCGCTCCCCTCTCATGCATGACGGAAAAAAACTACGCAGAAATCTGGAGTGAGAGAGAAAAAGTTTTGGGGTTTGATGAAAACCTTGGAATTGAACTTACACCAAGTAACCTAAAAAAAAAATGTGGTTCGTCGTAATGGTATGTGTGCACTTTCCTTGGGATTTATCTACAGTATTTGTATAATCAATGATATAAAGCTGCAAACCCTGTCGACATTATACGGTAAATTTCTCGGTTACGTGGTACACATATTGTGACGTATTTAATATTTTTTTTATTGTTGTTTCTTAAATCTATTATAATGTTCTAAAACAAGTATTAATTAACTATGAAAATGTCCAAAGGTCTCCTCTCTCTCTCTCTCTCTCTCTCTCTCTCT
>JAECUM010055407.1:0-19619 GCA_016617855.1 Megalonaias nervosa | reverse complement strand
GTCAGATGTAAGCACTGTCATGGGGTTTGGGGTTGGTATCTCAAATGTTCCATGTTGCGCGCGCGCGCGCGCGTGTGTGTGTGTGTGTGTGTGTGTGTGTGTGTGCATCAGATTAGTTGTGCCACATGCATGCGATTTTTAATCGCGCATCCTACACCAAAGATTGTGAATTTATTCTGTCATCATACCTCCCAATCTTTCAGTCGAAAGTAATGAATAATGGATAATAGAATTTTGTTGATGAATTTCTGTATGTTATGGATAACAATGGAAGTTTGTTGATGAATTTCTGGATGTTATTGTTTTCCCCCATTATCATTTTAAAGGTTTTATTAATTGGAATGTTGGAATAGTAAAATGTAATATCAGTCACGTTGATTTAATAATTCTCTGCCATATACCGAAAGTAAAGCATGGATGGTTAAATGGAGGCAGGATTAAAAAGACATTTTTGCATTGTGAAATGTCAAACTCATACATATTAATGAATCTCAGTGTTCACAGATTGTGAACATGAACTTTGCAATAGAAAGTTTCAGCCAGAAACTTGGTAATTGAAGTATAATACAAAATTATTTTTTGCTCGAAGCATTTACAGTATATACTCACTTATAAGTTGAGTTAAACCGCAAACAAGAAAGATCCTGATCTGCCGAGGCATAATGTGACTGCAGATCAGGGTTTATATTGTTTATTCTACTGATTACTCCTAACAAACTGCACAGACCAAGCATTGCCAGCACATTATGCAATGACAGATCTGGGTCTGTGCAGTTTATAGTTGGACTCATAAGCAAATACAGACAGTATACATGCAAGTTTTGCATGGGAAGTCATAAATTTCCTCGGGTTTCAAATGCTTTCTGAATGTCAGTTTTAATGATCATTAATTAGGTAACTTTATCTACTTTAACAATTTTTATCTGTGGAATTCATAAAAAGCCTGCTGATAAAGCTGTTACATATAGGGTACCTATCAGAATTGGAAAGCACATGTATTCCTGACTTTGACATCAGATCTATTGCTTAATTTAAAGGCGTATATAATGCAGGTATGAATAACATGTAGTTACAGACTTGACAGTTAGTATGTTTTCCCTGTATGAATAATATGTAGTTACAGACTTGACAGTATGTTTTCCCTGTATGAATAACATGTAGTTACAGACTTGACAGTATGTTTTCCCTGTATGAATAATATGTAGTTACAGACTTGACAGTTAGTATGGTTTCCTTGTATGAATAATATGTAGTTACAGGCTTGACAGTATGTTTTCCCTGTATGAATAACATGTAGTTACAGACTTGACAGTTAGTATATTTTCCCTGTATGAATAATATGTAGTTACAGACTTGACAGTATGTTTTCCCTGTGTGAATAACATGTAGTTACAGACTTGACAGTTAGTATATTTTCCCTGTATGAATAATATGTAGTTACAAACTTGACAGTATGTTTTCCCTGTATGAATAATATGTAGTTACAGACTTGACAGTTAGTATATTTTCCCTGTATGAATAATATGTAGCTACAAGCTTGACATTAATATGTATTCCTGTATGAATAATATGTACTTGTAGTTACAAACCTGACAGTTAATATGTATTCCTGTATGAATAATATGTAGTTACAAAACTTGACAGTTAATATGTATTCCTGTATGAATAATATGTACATGTAGTTACAAACTTTACAGTTAATATGTATTCCCTGTATGAATAATATTTAATTACAAACCTGACAGTTAATGTTTTCCCTGCATGAATAATATGTATTTACAAACCTGACAGTTAATATGTATTCCCTGCATGAATAATATGTAATTACAAACCTGACAGTTAATGTTTTCCATTTATGAATACTTTGTACATGTAGTTACAAACTTGACAATTAATATGTATTCCCTATATGAATAATATGTAGTTACTAATGTGACAGTTAATGTTTTCCCTGCATGAATAATATCTAATTACAAACCTGAGAGTTAATGTTTTCCCTGCATGAATAATGTAATTACAAACCTGACAGTTAATATGTATTCCATGTATGAATAATTTGTACATGTAGTTACAAACTTGACAGTTAATATGTATTCCCTGTATGAATAATATGTAGTTACAAACTTGACAGTTAATATATTTTCCCTGCATGAATGATATCTAATTGTAAACCTGACAGTTAATATGTATTCCCTGCATGAATAATATGTAATTACAAACTTAACAGTTAATATGTATTGCCTGTGTGAATAATATGTAGTTACAAACTTTACAGTTAATGTTTTCCCTGTATGAATAATATGTAGTTACAAACTTTACAGTTAATGTTTTCCCTGTATGAATAATATGTAATTACAAACTTGACAGTTAATATGTATTCCCTGTATGAATAATTTGTACATGTAGTTACAAATTTGACAGTTAATATGTATTCCTTGTATGAATAAGATGTAGTTACAAAATTGACAGTTAATGTTTTCCCTGTATGAATAATTTGTAAATGTAGTTACAAACTTGACAGTTAATATGTATTCCCTGTATGAATAACATGTAATTACGAACTTGACATTTAATATATGTTCCCTATATGAATAGCATGTAATTACAAACTTGACAATTAATATGTATTCCCTGTATGAATAATATGTAGTTACAAACTTGATAGTTAATATGTATTCCTGTATGAATAATATGTAGTTACAAACTTGACAGTTAATATGTATTCCCTATTTGAATGATATGTAGTTACAAACTTGACATTTAATATGTATTCCCTGTATGAATAATATGTAGTTACAAACTTGACACTTAATATGTATTCCCTGCATGAATAATATGTAGTTACAAACTTGACAGTTAATATGTATTCCCTATTTGAATAATATGTAGTTACAAACTTGACATTTAATATGTATTCCCTGTATGAATACTATGTAGTTACAAACTTGACATTTAATATGTATTCCATGTATGAATACTATGTAGTTACAAACTTGACATTTAATATGTATTCCATGTATGAATAACATGCAATTACAAACTTGACAGTTAGTATGTTTTCCCTGTATGAATAATATGTAGTTACAAACTTGACAGTTAATGTATTCCCAGTATGAATAACATGTAGTTACAAACTTGACAGTTAATGTTTTCCCTGTAATCAGCCATATGATCACATAATCTTTTGTGTAACTGTTGTGTAATTGGCTGTATTATCAATATGTACTCAGAAATATAGCCATAATGCACTCAGCTGAATATTCTTTATGTACTCAGAAATATAGCCATAATGCACTCAGCTGTATATTCAAACTGTGTTCAGTTGTATAATTGTTATGTACTCAGCTGTATAACAATAATGTTGGCTGTAGAATCTTTATGTACTTGGCTGTATGGTAGAAATGTACACAGCTGTATAATCCTAATGTACTCAACTGTTTTGTACTTGACTGTATAATCTAAATATATTTGGCTGTATGTACATTATGTAATCAGTTGTATAATTGTTATTTACTCAGCTGTAAAATCTTTATATACTTAGCAATATAATCATTATGTACTCAGCTGTATAATTATTGTGTACTCAGCTTTATCAGCCTTATGTGCTTAGTTGTATAATCCTTTTCTGCTTGGCTGTATAATCCTTATGTACTTAAATGTATAGGCTAAATGCATTCAGCTGTATAATTTTTATGTGTAACCATAATGTACTTGGCTGTAGAATCTTTATGTACTTGGCTGTATGGTTGAAATGTACTCAGCTGCATGGTCATGATGTGCTCAGCTGTATACTTTTTATATTCTTGGCTGTATGATCATAATGTGTTCAGCTGCATAATTATGACGCACAGTTGTAAGGCAAATGTTGTATTGCATACTCTTTCTGACCTACCTTCAACATTGGTCACTAAAGGTGTGATATAAATTAATCATCATCTCAGCTTTAGTGTTGGGGATGTTGTAATCAGGCAGACTGTCCATAACTCGGTTTTCCCTTAAACTGTTAAGTGGAGACTCATCATGCAGTAAGCATGCGCAAGAAGGGTATAAGTTGTCTACTCACATGGAGTCCCTAGGATATTTTACTTAAATACCGGGTCTGTAACCACCTACAGGAGGGATATAAGTTGTCCTCTCACCTGGTACAGTATGCAAAGTCCTTGGATACTGTACTTAGATATCCATGCTGTAACCATGAACAAGAGGTGTATAAATTGCTCCCCCCCCCCAGGTCATGCAGTATCCATCCAAAAACACTTATTCATATTTTCCCATACAAATGTAGTAACCTATAAATTCAAGATTCTGAAAGTGCAACTAATGAACTACAAAATCTCCTCCCTCCTTTATGTTCTACTCCCCCTCTTATTTTCGTAACAAGTGGGTACCCCACCCACCCACCCAATTAGATAAATCCTGGCAGCATCTTTGAAGTGAAAGCACTGGAGTTGCAGCAGGAGAAGAAAGTATAGAAGCTAAAGGGCAATGGTTAACATGTGGGTTACAATGTCTTTCTTTTTAAATATCATTTCCCTTTCTTATTACATTTATTTATTTCTGTATTGGTTTTGTATTTGTTTCTTGTATTTAAATTAGTAATTGAAGCAGGACACTTGATACCGTGAGTAGTCACTGAAAACTAGTCCTTGAAAAGTCATTGAATTTCAGTTTTCCTGATCTGTATTAATCCTGTTTCATGGATTATTTCATTAATTTTAGTTTTGTGTTGTGCTAGTGAATATTCATTTTAATTTCATTGGATTTTATTTGATTTTACATTCTTGGACCGATCTTTTTGTGTGCTTATGTGGACCTGATAAGTGATATTTAAAGAATGCCTGGACATTGTGTTTATAACCCTTGTGGGAAGAAGCTGATGACTTCAAAGCCTGGATAGGGCCTTCCAAACTTAAGAATAATGCATCATGTTGGCTGTGCAGGTCAATAAACTTGTCACATTATTAGGTTTGGAAATTTTTGTTTTTTGATCTGGAAAAGGTCTTAAATCTTTTTCTAAATTTGTGGCAGGAACCCTGCTATTAAACTTAAGTAGCATGACCTACTTAAAATTTTTAGGTACCATTCAAATTTTAGGTCACCAAGCCCTAATAATTCTGTCACCTTGAGCACTGAGAGCAGAAATCCACGGAGTATAGAACTAATAGCAGATGATGACAAAAACTGAATATTTTAGTTCAGTTAAATTACAAATTGTTGAAAAGGATAAGGTTATTTATATAGTACAGAACTGTCATTAGACTCCATCATCTTCAGCCTCAAACTCGCCATTAAAATTCACTATTTGGAGTTTCATAAATCATCTCTCTACATACTGTATATATGGTAACCAACAAAATAAAACTTATAATCATGAAAATTTGCGTATGAAAAAATAATCCTTAAAGCTAATGGGTTGAGCAGTACTAAAATTACATTCAGAAATATTGAATAATTGTGAATTTTCTCAAATGCTTAAGTATGACATATGAGTGGCAGGGTGATTATGGTAATAGTGATAATAACATCTTTATTTTAAGTAGGTGACTCAATTAGTTATAAAGAACTGGTCTGTCTTGAAGCCCGTTATTCTGTACACTGTTTGCAATAAATGTAAATCTCGTGTGCATAACCTCTTTATCCATTCCATGTTTCAGAAATGTATGATGTGCTTAATATATACATTTGAATTGTTCACCACAGCACAATTCTTTTGTGTATGCATTTTGAGTATGAAGTGTTACATCTACCAATGTGTACTTGAGTAAAAGCTTTCACACATTCCCTTATATATGCAGATTGAGTATAAAATGTTATTTCTACCATTGTGACATAAACTGTATTATGATACTTAGTGTATATTCATAGGAACTGAATTTTAGCCCTATTTTTTGCTCCGCAAAATGTGCATATTTGCCCAACTGGGATCAGAAAAGGTAGATTCAAGTATCAGATAAAATAGCAAAGGTTTGCTATGTTCTTGCATTTCTGAGTGAGGAAGTAGTTATAACTAATATAGTCAGAAACATTTAATGCTTCTTGTTTATTTTTTTATATTTTTTTTCTGGCAAGTTTCATGATTTGAATAAAATAATGACAATGGTTGATGCTTTGCTGCAGTGACTGCTTTACAATGACCCCCAAAGACTGCTTAACAATATATGAATATCTGTTAAGACTACATGTGAGGTTTTGACATTAAATGTCCAAGTCACAAAATTCAAAATAATATGCTAATAAAATTAGGCTGTAATGTGCCAGCAGAACTGGAGCTATGCAGTTAGGAGTAATCAGTAAAACAAACACCATAGTGTCTGATCTGCCTGCACCGGATGTGATGTCAAGTCAGGGTCACTTGTTAGCTGATAGACTCATAAGTCACTATTTACAGTACAAAGATTGAGGCTTCTAGGTCAAACAGGTTAAATTTTGGGGGTTTTAAACCAAACAGATCATATTTTACATATTTGGGCACCATGAACTTTTTATAGTAGATCTTTGAAGCCAAATATGTTGAAAAGTGTGTACAGTTAGGCACTCTTCCTAGTGGACACTAGCTTCATAACAGAAAAAAAAACGTGCTGCTGCTACAGAAAGGTATGCCTGTCAAGTTGATGTGTTACAGCAACTACAATGTTCCTATGGTGTACAGCAGTCAGTGTTGCTAGTGTTACAGCAGCTAGTGTTACTACAGTGTTACAGCAGTCACTGTTTACTAGTGTTACAGCAGCTAGTCTTGCTACAATGTTGTAGCAGCCACAGTGTTACTTCAGTGTTACATCATCTACAGTGTCACAGCATCCAGTGTTACTTAAGTGTTACAGCAACCAGTGTTATTACAGTGTTATAGCAGCTACAGTGTTACAGCAGCTAGTTTTACTATGGTGTTACAGCAGCTACTGAAACAAGATTTAAATCAATGCAAGCAAAAGGGAGAGGTAATGAAGAGAATGTATTCAACTGTCTGTAATTTCTGATCTGACAAAAATGAGAAGTTTGGGAAACTTTTTTGAACTTTTTGTCAAGTTTGAGGAAGAGTTAGGGATGAAAGATTGTCAATGACTTGTAAACAGTGCAGATTCAAGGTTAACTTGCATATTTTTAAAGTCTGTTATGCAAATGATCGGATGTTTAAGTCCTGTGATTAAAGGTAGTTGGCTAGAACCACTATGAGAAAAGATAGCTGATGAGAGCACAGACCAAACAAACAGAATTCAGTCCCCTCTATTCTGTCAATGGAATACAAATGGTACTTTTGCAGACAATTATAGGACTGGCTCATCTTGACAGAACAAGAGCTGAAGATTTATTGAGGGCTGTTCAGACCTTCACTGCCAAGGGTGCAAGTTTGACAGACATGAGGTTCTTGGGTATGATGGTCATAATGCCATGAATGGAGAACAGAAAGGTAATTGATTTTGGATCATTTTGGGATACAGTTTTGCCAAAACAAGAAATCTAATCACACAATACATCTGTTTATTGTTTGGAATCATGCAAGAAATTCAACAGTTGAATAATAAATTATTTATAAAAATCGATTTCAGTTTTTGAATTGTTTCAGTATGCTGCAGTAACATGATTCTTGTATAATTACTTCAAGGTCAATAATTTTTAAATTAGAATGGTTACATATGTCTATTTGATTGTGCAAAACTTGCATTTTTTTCACATGTAATCATATTGTTGTTTACAGTTAATGGTACTTTGTCACCATTATTCATACTTAAAACCAAAAGCAATCATTCTACATAGGACGTTAACATTGAAATGAACACATTCATTTTTAGTCCAGCATGTACATGTTATATACACTGTAATGAAAACAGTCCTTTTAGTCCAATATGTACATATAATATACATTGAAATTAACACATTCATTTTAGTCCAACATGTACATGAAATATAGATTGAAATTAACACATTCATTTTAGTCCAACATGTACATATAATAAACACTGAAATTAACACATTCATTTTAGGTGTAATCAATAGATATGGTTGGGGTGGGGTGCTCCCAATATTTTATTTAAACTTTTATAGAAGTCCCACCCAGGCTCTGTTTTGTTGGAAGTTAAATTTAGTGAAAGATAGATGTAAAGCTCCGAACCCCCAGTCAGCAATACTGATGGTTCGATGGTAAATATACAAAAAGGTTGAAATTCAATGAATAACAATTTAATAACAATTCAGTAATGAAATGACTCAAATTTCCAATTACACTCCTTCCACTCGACTCTTTAATAAACCTATTGCATCACTTGATTAGCAGTGTGAGATTGATTTCCACCTGTCCTTGTATTTCTATTCATCTGGTGTATCCTTCTCTCTCCTATTTCTCCCAGTTCCTTCTCTTCCTCCCTGACCTTTCTCCAAATTCCTTCTCCTCCTTGACTTTCTCTAGACTCCGACTCCTCCACTTTCTCTAGATTCCTTCTCCTCCTCCACTTTCTCTCCCACGACTACTGTTCTGTTGACTTCGACTGTCTCGGCTACAGTCTCAATTCCGTCTCCAACTCTTGAAGACTTGGGACCCAATGGAACCAGAACTTCTCTGTACCCTGAAAAGCTTCCTTTTTGAAGTTTTGTCTTTCCTTAGAATCTACCTCTAAGTTTTGCCACCAAGTTACGAGTGGCTTCTTTTCTCGGAGTAAACCCTATCGATCTGCAATCCTTCCTGGTGAATACTAAATTTTCTCTTGTGAGTTCAGAAAGTATCATTCGGGTCTGAATTGTAATCACACCCTCTATCTCAATTTTGATTGGATATCGCTGTGAACCGATCCAATCAAACTTAGTGGACACTGTCCCTCTCACTGTCTGTCAATGTGGGGATGGATAAGAATACACCCCGTTCACCCCATGGACTTTCTTTTGATCCTCGAACTAACCTTTAACATACAGGTGTGATAATGGCAAGCCTTTGTTAAGTGATGTGATCGGTCGCTTCACAGAGTTTCCGGTCACTGGCTGGTCATGGTAACCTTGCATAAGAGTTCAACATTAATCCCGCAGCAATCTTTAGACACCAAACACATGGCCACGGTAATATTCCCAAGACAGGTAGATTATAGCTTATACATGACTTTATAGCTGCAGCTTGCCAAACGTGACAAGATCAAACAAGGTATACCCTGATCTGCAGGTGCATTATGCTACGGCAGATCAGGATAATTTTTGTTTTGAAGTTTGACTCAACTTATAAGGGAGTATGTATGGTAAGTGTAAGTGCAGAGGTATAAGTGTAATTGCAGAAGTATCGGTGTAATTGCACACTATCAGATAATTGGCAAACGGGTGGAGTTCTGCTGTACACTTAACTTTCAGAAAGATGGAAGCTACATTGTGGTTTTTAGGCTCCAGCCCCTAAACTATTTTGAATTTTGTAATTAAAAGTGTCATCTTCAACAAAATTCAGATAGGGTTCATTGGAGAATCCCTGTATGACATCACAATTAAGCGTGTTCTTATGTATATTTAATTTCATTGTTTGATAGTTTTAACATTTGCTTTTATTTCATTATGTGCTATTGTAATGTATGCTGGACTTGACCTTGTCCAAAACTGAGTTCATTTCTGCTTGACCTGATTGACTTTTTTAATTTTATTTTGTGTAAATAAAAACTAATACATAGCTAAATTATTCTCTTTGTGTATGTGCTTAATATCAGGATCATTATTAATAGAAGAAGTAAATATATTATTTGGTTCCAAGTTTTGGAATTTCCTGAGTGTAATCCAGGTTATGGTTTTGATTTTGTAAACATCCTGATCATTCTAGAAGGTTATTTTCCATTAGGTAATGTTTTGTTTTTTTAGAAAATGCTAATTGTGACCTGAGGCCAAGTAGAGAACTATAAGATCTTGTAATTGTGAGGACTTGGTCATTCATGCTTTAACATCTAGCACTTTCTAGTTGTATTATGTTGTGTCCAGATGGGATGATTTTTTTTTTTCTTTAGATTATTGAATTCAAGTGATTATTTTCTCTGGAAATACAAAAGTGCTCTGATAAATTCTTGTATAGAGATATTTATTGGAATTTATACTGAATTCAAAGCTGGAATTATATTAGTGTGATTCAACAAAAGGCTGTTGACAGATCAACACTCTATAAGCTATAACAGACATGCCATTGACTTCAGTTTTTGGATTTCTTCGGGTCTTGTGCTAAGTTTTATTCGGGATGTTAAATTACTAGGACTTGTGTCTGCAATTCTTGGATTATTTGGGGATTTAATTTGCAATACCGTAAGTTCTTTTTTCTCAGTTTTACTTTGTATTCTAAGGAAATAATTTGTTAAATTTAAGCTTGTTGTCTTTCACTCTTTTCTGCTAATTATTTTAAGGGCATAGACTCATAACAGTGTGCAGAACTCTTGTTGGCAGAACCCCAACTGCAGCAAAGGAACGAGATGAACTGTCATATTATGCAAATGGATTACTGCGCAAAGTGTGTGCTTGCTTTGTGCATATTAAAGGTTGTAAAGGACAGCCCGATCCATATAAACCCAATTCAGGATGGGTAAGATTTGCCCTATCTGTTTGTGTCTGGTTATTGTTACGCATATTTCTCACAAGGTGATACTTTCTGTGGGCCATTTGGCATTTAGTCACAAAACATCCCTTGTTGCATTTTCACAAATTGGATTGCCATTATTTATTACAAAACCTTTTGAAGCAGTTTCATTAAATAATGTGATCGATGAATGTGACTGTTGATATAATTCTGATATATGGATTCTATACTATTGTGTGCATCACAAGTCTTCTTTACTATCTCTTCTAGTTTACTGGTATCAATATTTTTAATAAAATCAACCCTCTATTTTGTTGCCATCTCAGTTTTTTGTAATGATATATTGTTGTCAACAAGTAAAATTTACTTAGTTTTGTGGTAAAAACTAAAATCAGTAATTAAGAAGTTGTGACCAACAGTAAAATGTGTGTCAAGTTTTTGTATGTACAATTGTTATCATATTTCAGAGGAAGCCGCAGAATAGTCAATAACAGATGTATATCAGAAAGTAGTAGAACATGCCTATCATCACCACAGATGCCATTTAATATGCCTGTAAACCCTAATTAATGCATCGTTATACAGTATTTTGTTGTAATCATGGATCTGAAGCAGATGGGTATTGAAAAGCACAGGTCTTATACTGCATCTTTCATATTTTCTCTTCTTAAAAAGGGGAGGATGGCATTAATTAGAGTGGTTGGCGTTAATTAGGGAAATACGGTAATATGATTATTATTTCTGCATATGTCTGTCATTATTTTCATTGTGAATTTGATTTCCTGATCTAGTTTTGCTCATTTGTTATGCAATTTAGACATGTCAAGAATATTTTATTATCACTGAAATACTTAACATAATGGCAACGAAATCAAATTGTTAGTGAAAGAAACTCGTCTTTTTCAAAATCATCATTGATGTTATGAAGTATGGTATTATGTGTCCCATTAAAAGCATATATTTATTCGAAATAGATATAATAGTAATTTAGGATGCAAATGTATCAGTTTCAGAACCAATTTATTTAATCTTGAGTTGATTGAAGAATAATTGCAAACGGAGAGACAATTCTTAATACAACATCGCAGTTAGTCATCAAATGTGGAGTCAGCCTATGGTCTGTCTGCCAACCAGACTAGGCCCCACCCACCCCACATGATGGTGCCCAAAACATCACAGAGATGTTTGCTTATTGGCCCTGGATACAAGGAAACAATACACTTCATATCTGGATTTTATGGTCTCCATGTCTCTTAGTTTGCTTGGAGTACAACATGGGCTTATGAGTAGATCTTTAACATTATTCTTACAAATGCCACTTTAGAATTTTATAAATTTATTTTATATTCTTTATTGACAGTTTTTATTTCTTGCATTTTCATCTCAAGAGTACATGTTGGCTTTAGCTTTGTAGCAGGGGCAATATACATAAAACCTTCTATGTTAGTCGTAGAGTGTATTAAAGAGTTAGGTCCCTTGATCAACCAGATTACCACCAGTCTGTGAGACTATAAATAGTAACATAGTTTGCTTATAGGTCCGATAGCATAGTATCGGCAGTAGTTTCAGAGAATAACGTATTCTTGAAGCCTTATAGTCAATTCTGATAAAGTTTATGGAAACAAAACAAATAATTTTGTAAACAAAGTGTTAATATTTATCTTCTTCAATCAGAATTTACTGCTTTGTAATTGAATAGAGACAGAAGGCTTGTGTGAACACAGACAAAGCCATTCTTGTCGAACTCTGCAGACTATAAAAGTGCAGTTGTAGTTCAGCAAATCATACTTACCTGGTTCAGGAGATACCGTGATCAGCAAGGCGGTTCTCCCAGGGTGAGGCTTTTCCATTGCACTTCGGTCGGGCTGACCCCTGCGATCATCCCAAATGTGGATGACTCGGGAACGTAATTTCTTAGTGTGGGGTCTGCGTTCGCGCTAACCCCTTATAAATAAAATAAAAATTAAATTATCGAAGCAAGCATTGTTAGAGCTCACAGTTTACAGTTTAGGCAACGATGCTTTCCTGCCATTTAACAAAGGATTCCTCCCAAAAGTCATGCACTTAATTCTAAAGATAAATATTTATTTTTTACAAAAAAATTTAATGATGCGAGTAAAATTAACAGCAACAGAAATAATTGACTTTATAGTAAATAAAGATAGGGAGGGTTGCCTTGTTTAAATGTGCAATCGAAGTAAACTGAACAGTATACGTCAACCAAAGGTACGATTTGAAATATGTAGAACAATTTCATGCATAACCTTGAAGTTTAATAGATGGAACTGTTTTTCTGCTTAGCTTTTTGTTTTCTTTGTGCTTATTATACTTTTATGAATTACTGCTCGTACACGTCATGGATTTTTTTTTCCAAGGGATAAAAATACATAGTCACAAGGTTAACAAGACGGCATTTTTAATGGAGATGAGGACTTTGATTCAGAAGGGATTTTAACGTGGAGAAAAACAATGATTCATACATAATTTGCATCCTTTCTAGAGAATACTTCAGCAATATTCCATTCGAAGGATACATACGCTAATACTTAAAACTTCGAACGCGATTTAAATAAATCCATCCCTCATCATGCTTTTGTTTGAGGAAGTTCATCTTTGCTAGCCAAGGCAGGGTTATCATATCGGAACCTTGGCTAGCGAAGGTGGTGGAGGTTTATCTGTTGCAAATTAACTAAGCCTTTGGTACCAAAAGAAATTATAAAAATTGAAGTATTATTATCCTTTGAATGAATGAATGAGAGAGAGAGAGAGGAGAATCGTGATAAACTTGAGTTTTGAAGTACAAATTAAGAGACTAAAAAACTTTATTTCCTGTTGTTGAGTACGAAACATAATGCAGAAAGGATTAACTTCACTGGAAAGTGTATATGTATGAACAGAAGAAACAAAGTTGCAAAGCAAAACAAATGTTTCACTTAATAGGCAGTTTAATTTCGCAAATCAAATGCAGTAAATTAGAGTTTATGTTTCAATATGACACGCTAGTAATCTGGTTTGCCTTCATTGCAAGTTATTAAATTTTTAAAGCGGTCATGGTGTATATAATAATTAGCCTGTATTCATTGCATCATTTACCTCTCATCAGTTATGAATACAAAAACAGTGTAACTTTTGTGGATAGCTTTATTCCACAATCAAGGCTTGCATCATCAACATGAATTAAGACATCAAAATGTGGGTTCCATGTCAATGTACTGAATGTAGAAAAGTGTTTTTCTTATTAAAAACTAGCTCGACAACTGGCTGCACACTGGATGGAGAAACTGCATGTTTGCAGTGTGTGTGTGTGTGTGGAAAATCTTTCTCTTTATACAATGACCATCGACGACGCGAGAAATTAGAAGGAAAAAAAAAACAGTCTGAAGTTTCAGTTTTATTTCCCTATGATACAAAGTGAAAACTAAATGTCCCTGGTCAGGTACACAGTGAACTTTGGACGAGGTCAGATACAAAATTCAAATGTATATAACATACAATCATTAAGAAAAGCCAACAAATAATGCAATAATAATATACATAACACCTACCCTCTTAAAAAGAAAGATTTATACACTAAAGCTTTATTTTAACTATAAGTGAAATATACAAGATGAAGTCTTATCAATGACACAACTATACATGAATCAATGTATCACTTATATACATGTGAAAGTGTATCTGCAATTAGATTATCTATTCCCTTGATGTGCCTGATGTAAATATTTCATTCCTTCAATATCATCCACCTTAATCTCTGATATTTGTTTTTCATCTTGCCAATGAAAGTAAGGGGCTCTAATCACTGAATACAATAATCGAGGAGCTGAACTAATGTACACTTCAAAGTATTGCAAAGCCAGTATCAAAGCCAAACATTCTTGATTGTGGAATAATTCCGCTGATGTTTATTTAATATTTTAGACAAATAAAATTGCACGCTGGATAATCTACACCACTTTTGTTTTATTGAATCAATACTGCACCAACCTCAACATCATTTGCATCAACAGACATTTTAAATGACTGGCTGAAATTTGGACCTGAAAGAACTGGTGCACTCTCAAGTATGGCCTTTAACTTATCAAAAAAAGCCTCCTGACATTTTTCAGACTGATGAAATTTAGTTCTTCTTAGAGAACAAATTGATCAGGGGTTAGCAATTATGGAAAAATTGGAACAAAATTTCAAATAATATCCAGCCATATCCAAACATCGCATCCACTGCGTTTTACTAATAGGCACAAGGAATTCAGAGATAGATTTGACCTTAACACCTTTCCGTATTCTACAATATGTCCTAGAAATGTAACACAAGCACGGCAAAACTCACTTTTGGATAAATTAATTGTCAGTTTTACATCAATGAGTCTGTCAAAGAATTTCCGAATGGTCAAGTGATCATCCAGGTGTCGTTGTAGATGATGACCTCATCGATGTAAGCATCGTAATTATCTGTACCAGATCTAATCATGTTCATTAAACATTGAAAAGTACAATTAGAACCGTTCATCCGAAACGGCATTACTTTATACTGATAAAGTTCATATGGAGATAAAACTTCCGAAATGTCATTTGCCTTTTTCGTAAGTAGAAGTTAGCATAATCCTTTCAAAAGGTCAAACTTTATGACATTTCGTATTTCCATATTTTGTTAATGAATTCACCGATTCTCGGCGATGGAAATGAATGTTTTGGTCACATTATTCACTTTCATATAGCCAGTGCACATGCAGAAGATATTATCTGGTTTCAGTGCAAAAATACGTGGTGAACTCCGGCCACTTTTACTTGGTTCTATGAAATCATTCTACAGCAAATACTGAATTTCATTTTTCAAACATTCTTGTTTGAGAAGCGTTCAACATGTACGGATGCTATTTCGCAGGTGTGAAATCAACAATTTCAACTTCATGGTAGATTTTGTTGTTCATGTTTGAACATATTGAAACAAGTGCTCATATTTAAATTATAGTTGTTTTGGTTCACTATTTTCTTGTTGATATAGATTCGAAAGTTTCTTGTCCGGATCATTCATTATTTCTGAATTCCGAATATTGGTTAGGCCAAAGTCACGACAGTCCGATTGCACTCCATCGCTTAAGTCTTCACTGTGTAGGATAGGTGCTACTAAACTGACTGCATGATTAACCTGGCTATCTCCATCAACATACATGTTTAACATATTTATATGGTAAAGTTGTTTTTGTTTTTGTCTTCCATGAGTTTTAATGATATAATTTAAGTCACCTGCTTTCTTTTTAACTGTTTAAGGACCATAGTACGTAGCTGAAGAGGATTTTTGACGTATGGGCAAGAGAACCAGAACTCTATCACTAGGCTGAAAACTCCTTTCCCTTGCATTTCTGCCATATTTTAATTTCATTTGTGACCTGGACCTAGGTAAGGGACCGACACAATCTACCATTATTCTGCTTAATGGTTTGTCAAATGCAGGAATAGTTTGCAGTTGGCCATGGGTATCATCTGATTGGGTTTTCCTACCATTTGACAAGTGTGACAAAATCTACAGTATTTATAAACATCGCCTTTACTTTTGGACCATTAAGAATGATTCAAGATTCTGTGATAAGCTCTAAATGACCAGCCCAAGGAGTGTATTAGGCTAGACTAAGAATTTCCTGTCTATACGACTTAGGAACAACAATTTGTTAAGTCACTGTCCACTCATTATCAGTTTCGCCAATAGCCCCGTGAGACAAACAGGAGATCCCAGGATCTTGTTCCTGTTCGACAATGAGTGATTGTCGTTTGTTACCCTGATTAGAATAAAGAGAATCAGTAGTAAAAAGAGGATTACTATGATGAATACCTTTTGATTGATCCATACCAGGAGCAAACGTGACCTCATCAAAAGCCTGAACATTGTATATGTCAGCTAAAGGGGTAATTTCATGATCAGCAGCGTTGTCAAGAGCTTTCTTTGGCTTTAGTAACTGCACAAGCTGGATATAAATAGGGGATGCCATTTTCAATAGGATCGACTTTCTGATCCAATCAAAGATTGTCAATTACAAATGGACCAACCACAACCTTATATCCAGCTAGGTCATTGCATAGTAATAAATGAATACCAACGATGAGTAAAGACGTCACTAGTCCGACTGTCACGGATCCTCAGACTAAGTCTGCTAAATTTACACAATGGAGAAGAGCATTAACAAACCCGCACTCTACTCCCTGAATAATAACTCCCTCATTAGAAGAAGACTTCTCCGAAAAAGGCAAAGTACTTGATAATAAAAGACTGAGAAGTTCCTGTGTCCCTTAAAATTTTAATAGGGATAGGATTAGCAGAATCACCCATGGGTGATATAGAACCTTTCGGCATAAATGGTTCATGAAGATATCATTAACATATGACTTGCTGTACATATTGCTTTAAAAATCGCGGATAAAAACTACTTTATTCCTTGGAGAATGCATTACTTTCCATTAAATACAATTTCATCTCAATCGCGACAGCAGTTTAAAAATAGCCTTTTATAATCACAGAAATTAACGTGAAGGCATTTCGAGACGTAAATGCTTTTTGCGTTTTCGACTGCATATTGATACGATGGCCGATTGTCATTCTCTACGTACTCCTAATCTTGACCTTTAAAGGCATTTTTCTGCCTTTTTACATTGAAAATAGTCTTAATGTCATCATTTGTTTTCTCATTTTGAGCTAGACAATAAAAAACGAATTTAAAGTAAAATTTATGAAATGTCGCCTGAATTTTTACTGCTAAATTCAATACTAAAAATTTTATATTTTTAGATAAAATCAATCTGTTTGAAACAAACTGTTGATAGCTTTTTTTTTTTTTTCAGAGCAAGCATTTTCTTTTAGAACTTTTGCTTTCTACATTTCTATCCCTCTCCCCCATATTATATATTATGCATGGGCAAGAAGCGGAACGACGACGAAGTATCGATAAAATAAATTATTGTCGTGTTCACGGCTTTTTTTTTTTTTTACTTCGCAAGAGACAGGTTTACTATACTACTATTAAATATCTTTGAATCGAAATATTATTCGGCCATTTTCCATCCAATCGAGAAATAACCTCGGATGTAGTTGTAGGAATACACATAAATTTAATGTGTTTGGTGATTCGCCTTTAGAGGAGAGCAACTTTGATGCGACAGGAAAGGTTGACAATGTACCGATTGTGACTTTGTCTCCTTCTGCCGTCATGAGAACAAAATTAGTACAGAATATGGTTCCAAAGGGTGGCAAATTACATCCAATGTTTCTTTTTTAACTTGACAGAAAAGGCAGGGGTTCTCCCAATTAGGAAACTGCGCGAAAAACAGTATTCCATTTGATTATATATATATATATATATATATATATATATATATATATATATATATATATATATATATATGTGTGTGTGTGTGTGTGTGTGTGTGTGTGTGTGTGTGTGTGTGATCTTTAATTTTTCTAAATGTAAGTTCCTTCGATAACTACATAATATGGTAAAGAAAAAAATGTATATGACAATTCGAGAATTATCTTGGACTCCTTGAAATTTATTTTTACTGTATTTAAGTTCTACAAAGATTTTATGAAATGTTTCCTGTACCTGGACATAATATTCGAAAAGGGATCTGCAGCACAAATATAAAGAAGTACACACTGTTTCAACAGTAACATTAATCCCAGTGACCTGTGATTCCATTTTTATATTTTGACATTTAGGTTGGGGTGTTGGGTCAGACCCCAACACAAACGACCAAATATCACAACAAGGTTGTGGGAAGGGTCAGAGGAAACTCGAATTACATTAAGAATATGCAATTTTATTTTACGCGAGATTTATACAGAAAATATATTATTTTAATATATTATTTTTTTAAGACTGGTAAAATATTTTATTTTACTGAGTTAATTTAAATGAACACTTTCAAAATACAATATTTTGACCATTTCTATGACTCGGTTCAGGATTAAGGCCTTCCAGGGCTCTAAGCACTGAAAATATTATGGTTCCCCTCTCCCTTGTGAAACTAAAAAACAATATTAAAAGCTAAAAAGGTGGGAAAAAGCCAGTGTTGCCATCATTCCAAATCAAAATCCTCGTATATGCAGATCGAAATGGTCATATATAATTCATTCAGTTTTATCATCAACAATTAGTCTGAATTTTCTGATGCCCCTGTTGGGCTGGTACCCTAAGCACGTGCTTAGCGTGCTTAATGGATAACCCGGCATTGGTATGATTGAATGAGCACAATGTATTAGACCATATGCACAAGTTGAATGTAAGGAATACTACAGAATAGGGCAGCGAAAATGGCATTTGTAGATAAATCGAGGGTGCTTTAGCGTTTTCGAGTTTTCTTTGTCAATGCCCTTTGAGTCACCTATCCTACAATATCACTGGTATCACATGGCAGAAAATTGTCTAACTGATGTATTGTATGAGAGCGGCTTTCCAATTGTTGTGTAATTAGCTTTCTTTTCTTTATTTATCACACGTATCTCCCCATTGCGCCTCCTGCACCTTATGGCTGCATCCTCTGAATGATTACATGAAAGCATCCGATCAATTTAAATTTCTCACTTGATTATAATCATTGGTAACCGAACTCGTCAACACTTTGTAGGGACGCTCTGAAAATAACAGAGGGATTCCGAAATATGAGTGAAAATTTCTCAGCCTAAACGTTTGTTGAGACCTAACTTCATGTATCACATATATCCTTCGAGCCCAAATGCGAATAACGTTTGCCCTGATTAATGCGCCAGCATAAAAGAGTCCCCGCTGGTAAATCTACCGATCGTTGCTAAAGCAACATCTGGCTCTTCAGTGTCCACGGAACCGCTCCGGTGGCCTAGTGGTTAGAGCGTCCGCCTCGGATGCGGAAGGTCGCGGGTTCCAACCCCGGCCGAGTCATACCATAGACTTATAAATATAGTACTATCGAGTCATACCATAGACTTATAAATATAGTACTAACAGCTGCCTCGCTAGGCGCTCAGCATTAAGAGGTCAGTGTTATGACTGGTCGACCTGGTGTCAGGATAATGTAAATGGATGGGACATCGTGCCAGATGTCTGCAGCATGATGCCCCAGTGCAAGATATCACTATAAA